>CM038792.1:314849655-315089342 GCA_021764765.1 Vicia sativa
TTATCTATTTGTAAAAAGCTGGAGATGGGAGAACTTAGACCCACGAAAATGTCCGTCAATTAGTGACCGATCGCTTAAATACTCTGTAGGTATACTGGAAAACGTTCCGCTTAGAATAGGTCAATTCATATCCCACCAATTTCATAATCATGGACATTACCAAGATTCAGCCATCCTATCATATTAGGGAAGACCCTTCCTAGCCACTGAGCTATAATTGACGTAAAGAAGGGCGTATAACTTTCAAAGTTGGAGAGGAAAAGTGGAATTCATCCTTACTCAATTCTTACAAGTACCACCATGAATGACACATGTTATCTAATCGACGTTATAGAGCAGTGCGTAAGAGAGAAGTTGAACATACCACATATCAAATAATGAAAATCCAAACCCTCCGATATCCGAAGACGACAATTGGCGTGAACCATATCAAGATGATAGTCTAAGCGAAAGTCTGGCACTCACACCTGATCATATGCCATGTCCGAAGAAACCTGGTTTAGAATTGAAAACTTTACCTAGCAACATACGATATGAATTCCTAGATACCGAACGTACTCGACCTGTTATAGTCAATTCCAGTTTAGGAACATTCGAAACTCAGAAGCTTTTAGACGTTCTAAGGAAGTACCCTACCGCGTTAGGTTATAACATATCCGATCTAAAAGGAATATGCCCTTCAATTTGTATGCACCGTATTATGCTAGAAGAAGATTGCAAAACCTCTCGAGAACCTCAATGAAGAATTAATCCAATCCTTAGCACTGTAGTCAGAGATGAAATTAAAAGGCTATTGAAGCTGGAATCATATACCCAATTCCGACAAGAATGGGTTAGCCCAAGGTATGTCGTCGAAGAAAGGAGGTGTTACTGTTGTAAAGAATGCAAAAGGCGAATCGATAACACAAAGAGTGGTTAATGGACATCGAGTGTGCATTGATTACAGAAAACTAAACAAAGCTACTCGGAAAGACCATTTTCCTTTACCCTTCATAGATCAAATGTTGGAACGATTAGCCAAACACTTATTTCGCTATTTACATGGTTATTCGAATTTTCCAAATTCCCATTCACCCTGACGATCAAGAGAAGACTACATTCATGTGTCCCTATCGAACATTCGCGTACAGACGAATGCCTTTCGGATTGTGCAATGCCCCAGCGACCTTTCAACGATGTATGATGTCGATCTTCGTAGATTTCATCGATAACATCATGGAAGTGTTTATGGACGACTTCTCTCGTATATGGAAAGTTTTGAAGAATGCTTATCTAATCTAGAAAATGTTTTAGAAAGATGTGTGAAAGTAAACTGTGCTTAATGGGAAAATGCCATTTCATGGTCGAGAAGGAATCGTGCTAGACATATTATTTCCAATAAAGGAATTGAAGTTGATAAAGCTAAGATAAAAGTGATTAAAGAACTCCAACCACCTAAGACCGCTCGATAAATAATAAGTTTTCTAGGACACCGATTTCACCGACGATTTATCAAAGATTTTTGAAAATTACAAAACCACTTACCCGCCTATTAATGAAGGATGCTGAGTTCATATTCGATGATGATTGTCTCAAAGCTTTTGAAACTCTTAAGTCAAGACTTATTTCCGCACAATCATGCAACCCCATTGAGGTTACCTTGAAATCATGTGCGATGCAAGTGATTACGCCGAGGCGCAGTTCTTGGACAAAGAAAAGACAAGAAACTTCACGCACTTTACTACGCCCGGTGAGCGACTCAGCCCAAATGACACGCCACAACTGAGAAAGAGGCATTAGCGGTGGTCTTCGCAGCAGCAAATTTGGTTCCACCTCGTAGGAGCAAAATTATCATTATCACAAATTATCATCCAGCTGCTATCGGATATCTACTAACGAAGAAGGATGCAAAACCCGACTCCTCGGATGGATCTTACTTTTGCAAGAGTTCGATCTGGAGATCAAGGATAAGAAAGGAACGGCGATAACGCGGTTTATCAAGATTAGAAGGTATAAAACCCGAACAAGTGCCAATTAACAGCGATTTTCCGTATGAACATCATTAGCACAAATGATAAGCGATGTAGCTCAATTAGACTTAAACAAACCAGAAGTTGAGGAAGTCGTGGAAGCGATTAATATGACCATGGGATTGCCATGGTATGCTGACGTCAACTATTTAGCTGCGGCGCGCTTCCATCGGACTTAACTTACCAACAGAAAAAGAAATTCTTCCACGATCTCAAATATTACTATTGGGACGAACCACTTTTATTCAAAAGAGGACCGGATGGAATTTTCCGCCGATGTATACCTGAAGAAGAGATAGAAGATGTTATTTCTCACTGTCATTCATCTCCCTATGGCGGACATGCTAGGACTTCTAAAACCTGTGCCAAGATTCTACAAGCCGGCCTATTCTGGGCCTAATATATGGAAGGATGTCCACATTGCTGTTAAAAACTGTGATCGCTGCCAACGCACCGGTAATATCTCAAGACGCGATGAAATGCCTCAGAAAGGAATATTAGAAGTCGAAGTCTTTGATGTTTGGGGAATTGACTTCATGGGACCTTTCCCATCTTCTTTCAGAAACAAGTATATACTCGTAGCTGTCGATTATGTTTCAAAATGGATTGAGGCTATCGCCTCTCCTACAAATGACACACGAGTAGTAATTAAGCTCTTTAAGAATACAATCTTCCCACGATTTGGTGTACCTAGACTTGTTATTAGTGACAGTGGCTCTCATTTCATTTCGAAGATATTCGACAAATTACTATACAAATATGGAGTCAAGCACCGCGTCGCAACACCATATCATCCACAAACTAGCGGACAAGTCGAAGTTTCGAATATAGAAATTAAACAAATCTTAGAGAAAACTGTCGCCATATCTAGGAAAGATTGGTCATCTAAGCTTAATGAAGCTTTATGGGCCTATAGGACAGCCTACAAGACTCCTATAGGAACTACACCTTTCAAGCTTGTGTACGGAAAATCTTGTCATCTCCCGGTAGAATTAGAGCACAAAGCTTATTAGGCAATCAAAACGCTTAATATAAACTACACTGCTGCTGGCGAGAAACGAATCCTCGACTTACATGAACTAGAAGAATTAAGATTAGACGCTTATGAGAACGCTAAGATATACAAAGAAAGAACCAAAAAGTGGCACGATAAGCTTTTATCCCGGAAAGAATTTAGTGTGGGAGACGTCGTACTCCTATTCAACTCTAGACTTAGGCTCTTTCCTGGAAAACTTAAATCCAGATGGTCTGGTCCTTTCGAAACTATAAAAGTCTTCCCCAGTGGAGCAATAGAAATTAAGGATAGGAATAGTGCCCCGTTTATAGTAAACGGACAACGTTTAAAACAATATCATCATATTGAGAATAGGGATTATATGAATAGTCTAAAACTTGTAGAACTATCCACTATTTCTCCCGAATGATCCTTCACTAGGCACTTCGTCAGGCTTATGACGTTAAAAATAACGCTTCATGGGAGGCAACCCATTTATCTGTTTTTGTTTCTGTTTACTATTTTCCCTTTAGTTTCAGTTTTATTTCTTTTACAGCTTTATTTTCTTTTTCAAACTTTTATAAAACTGCTGCTGATTTCAAAACAATTTTACTTGCCACAGGATTTCTGAAATAGTCTTTTTCTCTCTTACTTTCTCCTCTGATCTTTTTTCCCATTTAACCTTTGCTATGGAACCTCCACAAAACTTTATGGGAAACCACTTTTAGAGGTAGAAACTAAAGAAGGAGATTTGAGGCTTTGTCTCAAAGGGACATCGGTTTGACTTTGTATCATGATGAACCAACTATGGACACCTTAGGTATAAGGGATAGTGTCCTTTATATGTTTAACCAATTAAGATGGGAAAAAGCCCACATTAAGTCTAGGTTTATCACATACCGAGAGCTTACCCTTGAATTCTTGAGTTCCCTAGTTTATATACCTGAGCACGGTGTCGGAACCCGGAAAGGAATCATAGCCTTCAGACTTTTCGGTATTGAGTTCACTTACAACCATAGGGATTTCGCTGATTTACTAGGATTCCCTAGCGGAACTTTTCCTTTTTCCACCACTTAGGTGGATTTAATGGATTTTGAGTTGGACTACTTTTGGGGTTCCTTAACCGGAAACTATCACCCTGAGCCGGATAGCTTGGACAACAATGAAATACACAACCCCGCTATCCGCTATTTCCATAAGATTCTAGCCCACACTTTTTGGAAAAGAAGAACCAAACCCATTTGTATCCAGGGACAGGTATTTTTGCTATACTGTATGAATCAAGGCCGACCCGTTAATGTTGTCCCATTCCTGATGAAAACCTTTTCTCGCATTAGTGAGGACCCTAATGAACCTGTCATTGTTACAGGCCTAGTTACCATGATTGCAAATGCCCTCGGACTTAGATACCAATTGAATAATTGTGCACCCTACGGATCAATTCAGCCTATGAATATTGACTTCTGTTTTGACCTCCGAATAATAGGAAATCTAGGTCCTGCACCTTTTGAATACCTGATAAGGAATGAAGTTGTCACTCTATTTACCCTTCCCAACCATGCTAAAGTAAGTGTCCACAACCGAGATAGCTGGCTCTATGAACTGAATCCTCCTGACCATCCTTCAACACCGGAAACACCACAGTCTTACTATGTTGCTGATAACATCATGTCTGATGAAACGGATCCTGAAACCCCTCCTGGTTACCACGATTTTAACAATATGGCTGAAGCACCTGAAGCCCCTGACATAACCCAAGGAGAGTACACTACAAACTTGAACACAATTTTAACCACTTTGGATACCTATAAGACTGACATTGATGGAATCAAGGATGAATTGAAGAGTATGCGTCTGGATATCATTGGCTTGACTGACATTACTGTGGAGAAATTTTATAACATCACCAAGGCTTTAGAAGAGTTAAAATCAAAGATTGGATGAAGTAGCAGTATTTAGTTTTAGCATTTTTCCATTCTGTTTTTGTTTCTAGGTAGTTTCCCATTCTGCTAGAATACTTAATTCCACTTTCAGTTTTACAAATTTTCTTTCCTGTCAAAAGAACAAGTTCTCTATTTAATATAAATTCCATTGTTTATTTTCAATTGCAAGTTACATTCAGTACTTTATTTATGCTGCATTTTGTTTCCTTTTATTCGGATTGTGTGATGATTTGATTATTGGAGTATGTGCTAAATGAATTAATATCACGATTAAATTGTACTGCTGTTGGTATACTTAATATGTTGTGGTTTTTCAATTGTTTTATTCTGAGCAAGAGTCTTTCTGTTCTGCTGAATTCTGAGAATTTTGATGCCATTACGACCGTAACAACACCCTTACGCTCGTAACACGCACTTCAGCGTGTTACGCCCGTCACCCAAGCGTTACGACCGTAACACGGGTTATATCAGTTTTCCCTGTTGCAGACAGCGCTTCTTCTTCTTCTTCAACCTTTACCTTTTTTTCTTCCACGACCACTCAACCGTCCCACTACCTCCTTTAATCCCCATTGACTCTACTTAACTCCCCATAACCCCATTCATCTTTCAACTTCCCTAAATTTTCCCTCACTATATATTCCTCACATCATCTGTATCTCTCTTTCATTCCACCCCACACCCCACTTCCATTCTAACTCTTGCATGCAAATGGAAAACAACAACCAGCATATCCCAGGCATCAACCTCCGTGAAGGTGACCAAGGAGAAACCCAACGGACCAAGTTCCTGAAGTTTCAAAGTCGAGGTCTCCATCCCACTCGGTACGTCGACAATGACTGCCTCAGAGATTTGGGATTGCTCGAAAGTGTCCAACATCTTCTCCAAAACGTCAACCTATGGACCTTGTGCAGCCAACCTCAGCCCATCTATGAAAATCTCACTCTTGAGTTCCTGAGTTCCTTCTGCTACATCACTCTCAATGGTCCAACTAATCAGCTCTCTGGTGTGGCAAAGTTTCGCATTTTCGGCACTGAGTACGAGTTTTCTCAAACTGCATTCGCATGATTGCTCAATTTTTGTACTGATGAAGGTTTCCAACTTCGTGTGCCTGACAACTTCGGCGAGGAATCCTTCAACTTGTGGCACAACTTAACCAACAACCGTGCCAACTCCTATGATCACCTCAATGCCACCCACATCCATAATCCTGCAATCCGCTACTTCCATCGCATCCTTTGCAACACCATTTTTGCAAGAGACAGCAACCACAAGCTCAACTCCAAGGAGCTCTTTTTCATGCACTGTGCATTCACCGGCCAGAAGATAAATGTCGCTCCATTCCTCTTATCCCACATTCATTCCATCTGCACTAGAGGCGGAAAACCTTTCTATTTCGAAGGGATTGTCACTTATATTGCTTTGGTCTTGAACCATGGTGACACCCTCGCTCATTTACCTTCTCGAGCCCCGGCTTTGCTCACCTTGGACCACTGCAAGTCTGTCCACCTCATCCACGAGCGTGATGACGGCAAATTCCACCTGGTGATATGGAACATTATTTATCCTAACATTGTTTTGCCTTGCAAGGACCGTATTGATCCGCAAAACCGAGCCAATTGGCTTTTCGACCTTGCAGCCCCCGAGGGCCATGTTCCTGTTCACGATGAACCGCCTGTTGCTCCCGTGGATGAGATGCAAGAAGAGTTGGATCGAGCTGCACCAATCCCTGACATTCCAGAGTCTTCCTCCGCTCCACCTTCTCTCACTTTTGAAGACATTCTCCGAGCCATTCATCAGCAAAATCAAATGAATGCTACGGTGGAGAGGAGACATCAGGAGCGGTACGACACCTTGTTCGCACAAAACGCTCAAATTCTGAGTGGTCAGCGCAGCATGAACGAGAAGTTGGATGAGACCCTGTGTGAGTTGAACGCCTTACGGATGGATGTCACATCCCTTGGACCCCAGAGCACTGATTCCGAGGCCACGCCCTCCAGAAGATCCCGCACCCGAAGCCGAGGTCGTGGTCATTAGTAGTTTCTATTTTATTCTTTCCTTTTGCATTTTGATGTATTTCGAATTTTTCCCCGCTGTTATATCACAACATTGAGACAATGTTTGATATAGTGTGGGAGGAGTACTGCATTTCTATTTAAACGAATAATTTCCATTTCCTATGTTTAGTAATTTTTCGTTATTTCATTTTCTCCCCGCTTTATTTAGCCATACAAAAAAATTTTCGCTTTATTTTCGCATAGCCTTTGTTACCTGCCTCAACGAAATCCTAGTTAGGAAGCTGAGAACGGTTCAACAAGAACGATACGGTTATGACACCTTTGACTCCCTACTTAAGCGATCCGTTTCAATAACTGTTATACCGATATTTTTGAGTTTAAGTCCTAAAATAACCCCCAGTAGTTTATACTAGCAGTCGGCACCGTCTAAACACAAACCACGTGGAGAGCCGATGAATATAAGTGTTTGATGCCTTATCAATGATATATCCTTCTTATCTCGCTGCTTACAAGAAAATTTTGTCGCATACGAGAAATGAACAGATAATGAAGGAAATCCATTGTTGGTTGGTTCAGAGGTATCTGGTTCTGAACTTGGTAGGGCATGCTACGGCTCGATCCCCCACAACCTCCAATTCGGATAAAATATGCGTAGGGTTGCCACATTCATGTACCAGACCCCATGCTTAAAAGGATCAAAGTCACTAACCGGCTACTCCACTACGTGCGTGCTAAGGCAATGGGCTTAATGTGATTGCGCGAGAATGAAACCGGGTGAAATAGGTACAAGAAACTTTAAGTTGAATTATAACGGAATAATTGAACGGTTTGTTTAAAACGGAAAGTCCACGACTAGCTTGTTGCTTGTGTCATTAACGTATCGTTAGTGTTTTACTCAATTATCGGCAGAACTAGCATAAGATTTCCTGTGATATTTTGAAACAAAAAGGTATACTAGGCATATGCGTCTATAAAAACTTGTCCGACTTTTTCTAATTGTTTATTTGCTTGAGGACAAGCAAAGGTTTAAGTATGGGGGAATTTGATAACGAGAAATCGTATCATATATTTGCTATGAAATTAACCCGTTTTTACATCGCATTGATCCATTTAACTCCCGAATATTCCGAGTTTTCATGTCTTTTTGCAGGTACCACATATCTCAAGTCCAAATAGCAGAGAACATCAAATAAACAAAGTTAACAAGAAAGATCAGAAGGAAAAGAATCATTCTGCCAAAATCTGCAAAATTTGCTGATGTTACGGTCGTCACCCCCTTGCCACGATCGTAAGACATTTCAAAGGCAGGTTACGCTCGTCATACTTCGGCCATGACCGTCACGCGCTAATTCATGAAGTGCGCCCGGAACACCTCTGCCACAACCGTAACACGCTTATATTTCAGTTTATGCAGAACGTGGAGACGTGGGCAAAGCTTAACAGAAGAGTCTTCACTGACTCCTGATTTCTCTCAAGCAGGACTCAACCCATTTTCCTATTTTTCCTCAACAGTTCAAGTGAAGCCCACGTAATTATTTCAACTGTCAGTGTCATTCCTTCTCTATAAATACCAGAGATTACAACGAGAGAGGTACATAGCATTATTCAGTCTAACCTTGCGGAAGCTCTGCCGAATTTCAAAACCTTGCCTTTCCAGTTTTTCAGTTTTGTTACTGCATTTCTTATTCCTTTGTTTACTTTACTGCCCAATAACAATTTCCAACATTAGGGAATTGTTATTCTAGTTAGGATTTGTTTTAAGCCACAAAATTCGTTTACTTTCCCAATTCCGAAGGTCCGAGTTTCCGATTTGTGGAAGAAGGACGTAGGAGTATTGCTTTATTTCAGGTTTTTATTACATTTAATTTTAGGCACAATTTAATTGTTTATTATAAGTATTAATTAAAATTATTCAGAATGTTTGTTTTTCTATTCTTTGATTATGTTTGCGGTGAGTTTAATTTAGTTACTATGACTAGCTAATTTTCTTGTGTCGGTATGTAATAGTAATAACAGTAGGCATGTAATCAATCCTAAGCTAAAACCTTAATCAACTTAAATTCTGGTTATGACTTTTTGTAATTAAAAATAAAACCTTTTTGTTACGAAAGTAAGAAAAGTAGAATAGGTTAGGATCGAGACCACGAAAGTGTGAGGTTTTAACTAGATAGCTAAAGTTAGGCATTCGATTTAAATACAGCGAGAGTGTAACACGGTGAACTGACTTTGTAGGTTTTTGTATCGCAAATATGCGGATAGCAAGAGTCTCCACCGACTTTTATTTTTATCCAATTAAGGGAAGGTAAAAAGTACAGAAAAAGACCTTCGTTAGATTCTGAGTAAGGGAGAAGGTTATGAAAAGGGATGGAATTAGCACCCCTTTCCATCCGTAGTTATCTACGGGCTCTTAGTTGCTCTTAGATCACTTTAAAATTTGCTTTCTGTGTGTTTGACAAAAATGTTTTGAAAAGGCATTTCGCTTTGACTTTGTAATGATTCATGTAGGAATGTATACAAAGTGTTTGGAAATGTTTTGTTTTGAAAAGAGTTTGAACTTTGACAAAAGTGTGAGGTGTGAAAAGCATTTGATTTGAGCAAGCAACTAAAAGTCTTATTACCTACTCAGAATTGGTCGTTTCGTGTCGTTTTACGTTCCTTTAGAATAGCGCTATCCATACCATTAGTTGGTAGGTAACTCTATTTGTTGGATGTAAGCGGGACATTCGAAGGGACATCGTATGGTCATAGAAAGCAACTTGTAGGAGGTATCCTAGCACATTCGAAGGGACTATCATCATTTTTCATAGGCGACAATCGAGGGTCAAGATCATGTATTCGGAGGCGACATCGTGGGTCTTATGATCTTTGTATCGAAGGGACTATGATGATTTGTTTGAAGGCAACGGTGCTAGAATACCTCTACGTTCGAGGACATGACCATTTGTATTCGTAAAGGCGAGAGAATGACCCTAAGGGGTGCGTGTGTGAAAGAGTGTGTTGATTTCAGATATTTTATCTTGAAAATTAGAGTGAGCTATGTTCAATTTTATCTTTCCATACACGCCTAATTACTAGCAGTTTATAGGGTGCGGAAATTAAAATGCGGAATGGTAAAGATGCGGAAAGATAAATGTCCTACGCTATTACATGGCTTTGGGGCAGATACATAATTTAAACTTGCGGAAAATAAAGCCTAATTTAAACTATTACATCCCATGAACAGTTACATAATTGGAAAAAACGAAAACAGTAAAAGAAAACGCCTGAAACGGAATAACCTGTGAAAAGATAAGAAAATCGGAAAATATGATGAAATCGAATAAGAGGAAAATATTAGTAAAAATGCAAGTTTTTGAATGAGAAAAATATGACATGCTGGAAATAACATAAATATGCTAAAATAATTTTTTGGGATTTTTTAGATGCATTTTAATAATTTAAAACTAATTAAAATTGATTTAAATGCTAAATTATGAATAAAAATAAATATGCATGCAAAATTGTATTTTTTTTAATTTTATAAATTAAATAAGTATTTTCTGGAAATAAATGCAAAAGGAAAAAATATTTTGATGATTTTTAATGCATGAAATAAAAATATGAAAAGAATTAAAATTGATGCAAATATTAAATAAATAAGAAAATAGAAAATAATTGAAAAAATGCAAGTTTGGAAAAAGAAAACAAAACCAGGTCCTGATGAGGTTCGAACAGGGGACCCTTGAGAGTATCTTGGAACAGACAACGCCTTAACCACTGGGACACTTGGCATTTGGTGTTGGAAAAGTTGAAATCGAATCAACATATGTGATGACGCGTCCCTGATTTGGATTCAAACTAAGTCAGCGTGCATGGACCCCATCTATTTTGAATGGACGAATCAGAAGCTCTCCTCGTGCCACGCCAGTCCCTCGCCAGTCCACGCCAGTCAACGACACCGGAGCCCTAGCTCCGGTCGTCTTCTCCGGCGACCTCAAACCTGAAACCTGCGAAATACGTAAAATAAATGGAAAAGCGGTACCCTACCCCCCTAAATCGGACCCTACGAATCCATTGGTGATATTGGTTTCCTCTGAAAACGCTTGTATGATCCGGTTCGATCGAAACAGCTCGAGAAGCCCTAACTATGGCATATCGTGTTTCTCGCGTCGAGCTTGCATGTAATGGCCGGATGTGACCTAATATGTACGAGTTCAAACAAACACACAAGAAACGTTAACAATGCATGAATTTGTGAAATCAAAAATCAAGAATATACCAAATCGGAGCAAGTTGTATGGCACGATCTGGGCAGTTCTGGGCTTGAGTAAGTGATGCTTTTGCTTGCTGGGAACCTCCTGAGCACGTTTGGATGGCTGGCACACCTTGAACCTTGCTAGAAATTAAAATTCGAATTTCACAAGTTTGAGAAAATTTTTGCAAGAATAAGGGTTATGCTTTGAGCTAGGGTTTCCTCCTCTTGGCTGTGCATAATGCTTGGTATTTATAGAAGGGTTTGAGAGTGCAAAAAGAGTGAAAAAAGATATGATATTCAATGCAAAAAATTTCTCATTCAAATAAAATCAAATTTCCTTGAAAATTTGATTTTTTTTCTTTCCATATGCATGCTATCACGAAATTGGTATGCTTGGTGGGCTATCTTGTACCTCAAGTAAGATAAAAATCCAACCCATTTGAAAAAATATCTTATTTTCATATTTTATATAATTTAATTTTGAATTAAATGGTTTAAAATTCAAAAATAAATTATAAAAATAGAAAATTGCCATGTCCAAGCATTTATGGGTCACAAATAATGTCATGAACAAGTTTGGATCAAAAGATTATAGGCCCATTTGGTAAATTTTGCATTTTGACCAAAATGTCCTTTTGTGCAATTGTCCAAAATTGCCCAACTTCTGAATAGTGTATCTTGCTCAATTTTCCACATTTTTGAGTGTTCTTGGACTTTTTGGAAAGATCTAAGAGTCCCCTAACCAACCTTTTTGGTCTCATCTCAATTGGAGTTTCCATGCTCAATATATCCTCAAAACAAAAAGTTGACTTTTTGTTGACTTTGAAAATGACCTGTAATGTTTTGAGCCATACCTCTCAAATGAAGCATTTTTTGGACATTCTTGTGAGACATGAAGTTGTAGATAATTTAATTTCCTTCAAAACAAGAGGTGGTGGAAAAATTGCTAAGAAAGTATGAGAAAGTTATGATCAGTCAAAGTTCAGTTGACTTTTCACCTAGAAGCCCTAATTTAGAAAGTTTGACCTTTGAGCAAATCTTGAGTTTTCTTGATGAATCATGATCAACCCTTGATCAAATGATGAATGTAACTTCAAAATGAGGATGTTGACCAAAAATCATGAAGTTTGATTGTATGTTGACCACAGTTGACTTTTTGTCCAATACAATGATTTTCAACCATCCGAGCAATTATGCGAAATTTGACTTGTGGAGCTTGAAACTTGACATGGAGAATCTTTGAAGCATATGAGGAGGCATGATGACCATTGGAGATGTTGGAAGTCCATCTTGACCTGAGAATATCAAACCCTAGTTTGGGTTGATTGTCTAGGAGAGAGTTTGTCTAATCAACTCTTGAGGAATCTTTGAGTATAGATGTATGAAATGCCTTGAGAAAATGGAGGGCAATTTTTGGGGTATGACAGCTACCCCTGTTCAATATTCTTGTACTGGAAGGTTTAGATTGGCATGCTTGCCTTTAGTGACCTGGAGGTAGAAGATGATTGAACACTCGAGTACACCTGAAAATTTGCACTCGCTGTGGGTGGATGATGCGGGAATGGGCTTACAGATGCCATTTGGAGGAGCTGGAGATTTCGCTGGGGAATGAGTCGTACGCTAGACTCGAGTTTGTTGACATGAGAACTGACGGTGATGGGCTTGAGATGCCATCTGGAAAGGTCGATGCTGGGGAGTGAGCCGTACGCTAGGCTTTGTAGACGTTTCTAGAAGGAGCACGGAGATGGGCTTAAGATGCCATCCGGAAGGAGTCGTATGTTAGACTTTGTGCTCATCTTTGAATGAAGTTATTGGCTTGTATTGATTTTTTAACCAAATATGCAGCATTCTGAAAGCGGAGAAATGTTGATAAGTAGTCGGAGATGGGCTTAAGATGCCATCCAGGAAACTGAGTCGTATGCCAGACTCTGTAGTTGCTGTTGATAATAAGAAGGATTCAGAATAAATCTTCGTGCTGATTACTCTGAGGGGAAGTAGTAGTTTGGCAAAGTGTGGATATCGTCCCTGTTGTGCATCGGGTATTGATCCACTGCCTGTTATCGGAGGATAACTTGTGATCGTTCGGATAGGGTTTCCCGTCTGGCTTCGGGTATTAATCCTGGATCCGTTGACGGAGGACAACGAGGGTGGTCGTTCAGATAGTTTTCCCGTCGAGATTCGGGGCTTAATCCTGGACCAGCTGTCGGAGGACAACCAGGGGCGGTCTTTCAGATGGTTTTTCCGTCGAGATTCGGGGCTTAATCCTGGACCTGTTTGCGTCAGAAGTGATTTCCACCTGTTTTGGAGAAAACAAGAGAAACTTTGATAGAATATTTGTTAGTTTTATGCAAAGTATGATGCATGACAATGTATATGAATGACATATGCATGAATTATGACTTTATGAGTAATGTATGAATGATAGATGTTGTGGTATTTCAAAACATATCCATCTTGAAGAAGATGCGAATGTTCTGCTTGAGGATTCCTGACTTCCGTTTGGGGATGGAGATCCTGAGAAGAAAAGAACTTTGATCCCTCCGATGCACTATCTGACCAAGTCTTGGGCCTAGATATTGTTGAGGAAGGTAGAGATTGAGAAACTCGTTGTTGGAGATCTCATACATAGACCCTGCTGGGGAGAGTCTGGGAGGCAATCTGTTGGGGATCTTGTATGTGGATCCTGTTGGGAAGAATTAGGAGGCGCTCTACTGGGGATTTTAAGTATAGACCTCGCTGGAGAGCGTTTGATGGTTGCTGGGAGACCAGGTTGGGGCCCGTTGGAATCTCTGACTGGGGAATAGAAGATGTAGATTTTCTCTGGTGCACTATCTGACCAACTCTCGAGTCTGGATACCGCTGCTGGAGAAAAGGGGAATTGTTGAGAGATATCTGCTAATGATCAATACCTTGGCTGGGGATGAAGTGTTACTGCTTGGAGACTGATGTAACATTGCTCAGTTGAGTGGAATCACTGCTCGTGGATTAACATATACTCCGCTGGGGGAGGTTTAGTGAGTGACACCTCTGCGGAGATTATGTTCTGCGGGGGAATGTTTTTGGTGACCTTTGTTGTCATCTCAATTCCTGGAGCCTGTAGTAATTACTTTTGTTCGTTCACTTTTCGCATGTTTGTGATTAGATTCTTATTGTCAAATGCGTATAGTCATTCAAAACAAACGTTGGACTTATTGCAAACGACAATAGTGAAAAATGTAAAGAGAAAGAACTTATATTCATTTGAAAGGTGGCGTATGGCCAAGTAGTTTGTACACAAGAAAAGTAAAAAGCTATGCGGAAACAATCTCGTTAAGTTCCAACTATGCTAGTACTCATATATTTCAACTATCTCATCTCCTTGCTGTCAGTAGAAAGTGAGTAGACTGATCTTCGCCATTTGAATCTTGAATGTTGATAGTAGTCTGGAAGCAGGTGATCTGGAAGAGACATAGTCGTACGCTTAAATCCCTAACTTTTGCCTAGACCGCCCTTTCGGGTTTTCAGTCTACCGGGATACCCTTTTTTGCCCAAGCCGCCTTTTCAGGTTTTCGACTTGCCGGGTGTACATTTTTTTGTATATATCCTTAACTTTTGCCCGAACTCTTTTGGTTCGCCAGGATGCCCTTATTTTTGCCTAGGTCAGTCGACCTAGCGGGTCTCTTCATGCGTAGTATTTTTTGACTATGTCTGCGTTCACAGGGTGTGGGAAGTCTTCACCATCCATGGTGTTAAGTATCATAGCTCCTCCGGAAAACACTGTCTTGACTACAAACGGTCCCTCGTAGGTGGGGAGTCCATTTGCCCCTGGGATCACCTTGTGGAAGAATGATGCGCTTGACTACTAGATCCCCGACTTGGTAGACTCGGTGCTTGACCTTCTTGTTAAATGCTCTGATCATTCGCTTCTGATAGATCTGTCCATGGCAAATGGACGCGAGTCATTTCTCATCAATCAAGTTAATCTGATCAAGGCGAGTCTGGACCCAATCGTCTTCGCTTAACTCTGCGTCCTGGAGGACTCTGGTTGAGGGTATCTGAACCTCAATGGGTAGGACTGCTTCCATACCGTACACAAGAGAGAAGGGAGTTGCCCCTGTGGATGTTCGTACTGTAGTGCGATAACCATGAAGAGCAAATGGTAACATCTCATGCCAATCCTTGTAAGTCACTGTCATTTTCTGTATAATCTTCTTAATGTTCTTGTTGGCGGCTTCCACTGCGCCGTTCATCTTAGGCCGATAAGGAGAAGAATTATGATGTTTGATCTTGAACTGCGTGCAGAGTTCGGTGATCATCTTGTTGTTGAGATTAGAGCCATTATCTGTGATAATCCTTTCGGGAGTGCCATATCGACAGATAAGATTATGCTTGATGAATCGAGCCACAACATTCTTGGTAACAGATGCGAACGAGGCTGCTTCTACCCACTTGGTAAAGTAATCAATTGCCACAAGGATGAAGCGGTGTCCGTTGGAAGCTGTGGGCTTGATTTCTCCAATCATGTCAATGCCCCACATTGCAAAAGGCCAAGGAGCTGTTAGAACATTCAGAGGTACTGGAGGTACGTGTACTTTGTCGGCATAAATCTGGCACTTGTGACAAGATCGAGCATAGCGGTGACAATCAGCTTCCATGGTGGACCAATAGTAACCTGTTCTCAAAATCTTTTTAGCCATGGTGTGTCCACTGGAGTGGGTACCAAATGCGCCTTCGTGTAACTCTTCCATGATATTCTTTTTTCTCGATCTACACAGAGTAAGCACAAGTCGTGGTTGCGCTTGTATAAGATGTCGTTGCTGAGGAAGAATTTGGATGCAAATCTTCTCATGAACTTCTTATCATTGACAGATGCCCCTGCGGGATATTCTTGAGTCTCAAGATACCTCTTCACGTCATAGTACCAAGGTTTCTCTTCTGTATCAAGCTCGTAACAATATGTTGGTTCGTCAAACTTCTCAATGATGATCTGGGGAGCCTCGTTGTCCCATCTAACCTTGAACATAGATGACATAGTAGCTAATGCGTTTGCCAACTAATTCTCTTCTCGTGGAATGTGGTTGAAAGTGATCTCTTCGAAGTAGGGGATCAAACTCAGAACATGCTCTCGATACGGAATAAGATTCGGATGTTTTGTATCCCACTCGCCCTTAATCTGGCTGATCACTAAAGCTGAGTCTCCATACACTTGCAAGAACTTGATTCTTAAGTCAATAGCAGCTTTAATACCCATAATGCACGCTTCGTATTCGGCCATGTTGTTAGTGCAACTGAAACATAATCTGGCGGTGAAAGGCGTGTGTCCGCCTGCAGGGGATGTGATGATGGCGCCAATGCCATTGCCAAGTGCGTTTGAGGCTCCATCAAAGACCATGGTCCATCGGGATCCTTGTTCAGGTCCTTCGTCTGGGCCTGGTTCTTCACAATCTGTAACTAGTAAAACATCTTCATCTGGAAATTCGAACTGCATAGACTGATAGTCATCTACGGCGATGGGCCAAATGATCGGCTACCACACTTCCTTTGATCGCCTTCTGAGAAGTGTATTGGATGTCGTATTCGGTCAGGATCATTTGCCATCTTGCTATTCTTCCGGAGAGAGCTGGTTTCTCAAATATGTATTTTATCGGATCCATCTTGGAAATCAACAAAGTAGTGTGAGTCAACATATACTGTCTTAGTCGTGACAGAAGCCAAAGCGTTGCAAGTTTTCTCGAGTTGTGAGTATCTTGTTTCACGGTAAACTTTTGCTAAGGTAGTATATTGCATGCTCTTTTCGACCAGACTCGTCATGTTGCCCCAACACACACCCCATTGAATTCTCTAACACTGTCAAGTACATGATAAGAGGTCTTCCTTAGGCGGCATCAGGATAGGAGGATTTTGTAGGTACTCCTTGATTTTGTCAAAAGCGATCTGGCAATCGTCGTTCCATTCCACTACTTGATCTTTCTTTAGTAACTTGAAGATTGGCTCACAAGTAGCAGTTAAGTGTGCAATGAATCTGGCAATGTAGTTCAGTCGGCCCAAGAAACCTCTGACTTCCTTCTCGGTGCGGGGAGCTAGCATCTCTTGAATAGCTTTAACCTTGGCGGGGTCAACTTCAATACCTTTACCACTGACAACAAACCCTAAGAGTTTACCAGATCTGACTCCAAAGGTGCACTTGTTGGGATTAAGTCTTAGTCTGTACTTCTTCAACCTGTCAAATAGTTTCTGCAAATGATCAAGATGTTCTTCTTCAGTCTGTGATCGAGCTATCATGTCGTCGACGTAGACCTCTATCTCGTGATGAATCATGTCATGAAATAATGTCACCATAGCACGCTGATAAGTGGCGTCTGCGTTCTTCAGTCCAAACGGCATAACCTTGTAGCAGAAAGTGTCCCATGTAAAGTAGTCTTCTCCATGTCTTCGTGAGCCATTTTGATCTAATTGTAAGGAGAAACCATCCATGAAGAAAACCTTATCGAGCGGTGTTGTCTACGAGAACATCAATATGAGGAAGCGGAAAATCGTCTTTCGGACTTGCTTTGTTCAGATCTCTGTAATCCACACACATTCGTACTTTGCCATCCTTCTTAGGTACAGGCACCACATTTGCAACCCATTGTGGATAGGAAGTAACAGCTAGGAAGCCGACGTTGAACTGTTTCATAACTTCTGCTTTGATTTTCTCTGACATCTCGGGACGCATGCGACGAACCTTTTGTTTCACTGGGAGAAAACCTTCTTTTGTCGGCAATCGGTGTACCACAATATCAATGTCTAAACCCGGCATGTCTTCGTATGACCAAGCAAAAACCTCAATATAGTCTCGTAGCATCTGAATCAATCTTTCTTTAACATTGTTCTCAAGATCCGCTCCTATCTTGATCTCTTTTCTGTCTTCGTCAGTACCCAAATTCACAACCTCAACTTGCTCTTCGTGTGGTTGTATAACTCGCTCTTCTTCTGTAGCAGTCTGGAAAGTTCTCCTGGCACTTCACAATCTTCCCCATTTCGTCTTCGGCTTGGTAGATCGGATTATCGAAGTCATATTTAGCAATAGCATAATTGTTATTAACGAGATTCAGAGTGATTCTGCAGTGTATCACGTGGGTGTGTGTAAGAAACACATAGCTTTTTGGAGGGGTGATAAAGTAAAGAAAGAAAACAAACAATTGAATGCAAAAGTCCAACGAATTTATTGAATGAAAATACGCAAACGACAGATAATAACCCTCGCAAACGAGCCATGATGCCCCGGGTAAGGCACTAGGCTTTAGAGTTTATTGTTCGAAACATAAAAATACGAAAAGCAAAACAAAAACAAGAGCAATTACTCCTGACTAAAGGAGATAGGTATGACGTCTTCAGTCTTCCAATTGCTGAGTCCGTGATCTAGAGTTGGGAAGATCCACTTGCTGATGTCGAAGCCGTTGTCGTCGTCTTCTATAGCATGGATTCCACCCTGGCTGATGCGGAAAGGAAGTTGGCCGGCACGTTCGCGGCGTATCATCTTCTGACCCTTGATGGTGAAGCCTAAACCAGTCTTGTCGGATTTGAAAGGAAGATCGGGGAGCTGACCCCAAACAGCACTAACTCCTTGTTCAACAGCAGCTTGAGCATCTTTCAGCGAGACCATCCTAGGTGGAACATGTGTAACTTCAGGAGTGACAGGAGAGTCAACAGGCATGACTCTGGGGATTGTCTCAAAAGCTTGACAGGGAGTCTCAAAGAATTCACCTTCCATCTCAAGGTATCGGAATGACTGTAGATGACTGACCATATACTCTTCTTCACCACATACTGTAACAACCTTCCCTTTCATTGGGTACTTCAGCTTCTGATGTAGGGTAGAGGTAACAGCGCCTGCCCCATGTATCCAAGGGCGTCCAAGTAGGCAAGAGTAAGCGGGACGGATGTCCATGACAAAGAAAGTGGAATAAAAAGTCTGGGAACCGACTTTAACGGGCAGAATGAGCTCTCCAAGTATTGTTCGCTTAGAACCATCAAAAGCTCTCACAATAATGTCACTGGGTTTCAGGACCAACCCTTCGACATCAAGCCGATCAAGAGCAGTCTTCGGAAGGATATTCAGAGCAGAACCAGTATCCACCAAGACATGAGATAATGTAGTGCCCTTGCATTCAACAGAGATGTGCAAGGCTTTGTTGTGTTTCTTTCCGGCAGGAGTCAAATCAGCATCAGAGAAGCCTAGGCCGTTGTTGGCAGCCAGGCTAGCAATACAAACTTCAAACTGGTCAGTGGTAGTGTCTTGCGGCACATGAGCATTCTTCAGAAACTTCACCAAGGCATTAGCATGAGCCTCGGAGCACAAGAGCAGAGCAAGCATGGATATCTTGGACAGAGTCTGTCCCAACTGTTCCACAACATTGTAGTCACTCTTCTTGATGATCTTCAGAATTTCCTCCACTTCTTGTTTGGAGGTGTCTTTAGCAACTTCCTTTGGTACTTCTGGCTGAGCAGGATGAGTCACTGGTTCTTTCCCTCTAGCTTGGGGAATGGATTGAATAGCTGGAATGCGAGCTGGAGTCGCAGTGTCTTTTGGAGGAGAGATTTCTGGAGAGAAAACCCTTCTGGTTCGGGTCACCTTACTTGATCAGGTGATGTTGTCAATGTCAAGAATGGTAGCTTCAACTGTAAGATCTTCAATGATAAGAGGGTCTTGCTTGACGCCATGATAGTAAACATCAGCTTCATAGTTCCAAGGGATAGCCTTGTCAGAGGAATATGGAACTGACCTTGGAGAAGTAATAATGAGAGGCGCCACTCTAGGCACAGGATCAGCAGAGGAAATTCTTATAGTGTTCACATCAGCATAGTCTTCTGGAAAATCGTCACCCCATCCGATTGCTTTAACATCTTCAATAGGAATTTTGTAGCTCTCAGGAACAGTGTACTTCACCATGTAATCATACTTTCCACTTGGCTGCCCCAAGGTATCCCACACAGACGGTACAGCTTCATTCACATCTTCGATCTTCAGCTTAGCCATATCTTCACACAGCTTCTGCACAGGTGGTTTTAGAAATAGTATCTCACGGTTATCCATCATGCACTAAACTCGTCTTCTCAACCAAGGACAGCCATCAGGCGCAGATGGGCACCAACGACAATCCTCTGGGCATCCTGGATTGCCACCGGCTTGTAGCAAATTCTTCTTAACAGTCATCAGAGGAATGGCCAAGTCATCTATGTTGAAAACATAAGTATCGTCACCAACAGCGTTGGAACTCTTGTCATGGTTAGGCATAGGCGCGTTGATCACATTCGGAGTCTCAACAGGAGGGTCAAACTCAATCTGCTTAGCTTCAATCATATCTTGAATCTTGTTCTTCAGAGCCCAACAATCATCAGTACTATGTCTTGGGCTATTGGAATGGTAAGCACACTTAGCATTAGGATTGTATCTCGGAGAGGAAGTGTTGACATTCTGAGGAGAATCCCTCAAGGTAATCAACTCTTCTTTCAACATGTGTTGCAAGGCTTGCGACAATGGCATGTTGATCTTCGTAAACTATCTTCGTGGCGCGTTCTGGTTACGCGTGTTGTCTCGCTGAGGTTGTGCTGATGCAGGATTGGAGATCACAACTGCCCCCACAGATTGAGCACGGTCGGTCTTGGCTCGGCTTTTCTGACCATACACAGCATTGGCTTCTTTCTTACCACCAAAAGATCTCTTCGCAGCATTTGAAGATGTCTCTATATGAATCTTTCCGCTCTTGATACCAGCTTCAATGCGTTCGCCTGTCAATATCAGCTCGGTGAATCCGATTGAAGAATTTCCAATCAGATGACTAAAGAATGGGCATGTCAGTGTTCCCATAAACATATCAACCAACTCCCTATTGGACAAGGGTGGCTGAACGCCTACTAGATCTCTCCACTTCTGAGCATACTCCTTGAACTTCTCGTCACAACCCATAGACATGCTTTGTAGTTGCATGCGAGTGGGTGTCAATTCAGCATTGTACTCATACTGTCTGTAGAAAGCATCAGCCAAGTCACTCCAAGTACGGATACGGTCATTCTCTAGCTGATAGTACCATTCCAACTGAGTTCCGGACAAACTCTCTTGAAAATAGTGCATCCACAACTTTCTGTCATCAGTGTGGGGATTGATCTTCTGGACATAGGACTTCAAATGCATCTTAGGGCAAGACATGCCATCATACTTAGCAAAAGTTGGAACTTTGAACTTGGGAGGAATCACAACACCAGGGACAAGACTCAGATCATCAAAATTCAGCCCGGACATCTTCAGGTTTTCTACAGCATTCAAATGGTCTTCAAGTTGCTTGTACTTGTCATCTTCATCAGAGTATTGCCCATCATCATAGACTTTTTCAGGCTCATGCTGACTACCTTCACCATCACCCTTGTTACTTTGCTCATCCTCCTTCTTGACACTTCCTTCAGAGAGCTCAATTCGACTAACCACTCTAGGACCTCCTTCGTAGCGTCTGCCCATGTTGAGAAGACCAACAACCTTCTTCTTTCTATTGATGAGCTTCTTCAGATCTTCTTGGCCTTGGACCAAGCTGGTAAACATCTGTTGAAACTGAGCATTCTGAGCCTGAAGATCTTTGACAAACTGTTCAAGAGCCATTTCTGCTAAAATAAATAACGAGCAAATGAGAAAACCAATCTTCAATGTACCTGTGATGCAATGTTATGTTATGTTGTGCGATGTTTATGCGAATGCAATGCAATATTTTCAAGGACCTTAGAGATTTAAATTTGTTAAACAAGCAATGAACAAACATTTATTAGTACTCTTTTTATTATTCTTTTTCTTTTTAAGTACAAAAGATAGTTCAAGACAAGAACAACAGAAAAGCATCAAAATCTAAAAGCTCTAAGTCTCCCATGGGCGCTTCCTCTTGGTGCCGAGGTAAGCGTTGATGCTTCGCTCCTCGTGAACTAACTTTGTCAACTCTAGCACTTTCTTCTCACTTGCATAACACTGAGCTTCAAAGGTATCCTTCTCTTCCTTGAGTTGAATCCAGGATCTCTTCAAGTCTTTAAAATCAGTAGGCATGTCGGGATAGAGAACGGTATAGGGTACGTCACCTATAGCAACAGGTTCCATAATTACGGGTAGAATAGGCGTGAATGGCATCATGAGGTTTTGAGCTCGAGCTCGCACCCATTTGAGGTAAGGTTCCCAAGGAATGGAGTTCTGGTGCCCCAAAGTCTTGGTATCAGTCTTCTTTACCATGCCTCAAGCGTGTATGAACCTTCGTCGGTAATTCTGGAGATCGTGATTGTAGTCGAACACAATATCTTGGAGAAGCATATCATGTGGACCATCTCTTCGAGCAAAACCAAACTGACGTAGAGCTAAGGAAGGGTTGTAAGTAATACCTCCCCTTGTACCAAGTAGTGGTACATTAGGGAATTCTCCACAACGCTCAATGAAGGTGAAGTCCTTTTGAGAGAAAAGACTCCAACGGATATCTGAATGAGAGAGTGACATCAATCTTTGAGACCACTTCATCCTTTGCTCGTTCTTCAAAACTGATGGAGGAAGGTGCGAAATAAACCACCTTGAAAGTAACGGTATGCAACACATGAGAGTTCCTTGTCTCTTAGTAGTACGAGTGTGGAGAGAATGTAGGATCTCTCCAAGTAAAGTAGGCACTGGATTGCGGGTAAGAAACAACTTGATGGCGCTGACATCTATGAATTGATTCGAGTTAGGAAATAGAACCAAACCATAGATTAGCAAGGCCACAATGTCTTCGAATGCATGGAAACTCATAACTTTGAGGAATTCTTGGGCTTTCTTAATTAAGAACTTGGCAAGTAAACCCTTGACTCCGCTTCTGGTTTCCCAATTGGCTTCAATGTCTGAGCGCTTAAGATGTAAGGCTGATGCAATGTCTTCGTACTTAGGAACCTTTTCTAGACCGGTGAATGGCATTTGATCAAGAATAGGAATCTCAAGTAGCTTAGAGAACTCTTCCAAGGTAGGAACCAACTGATAATCGGGAAATGTGAAGCAATGGTGTTTCGGATCAAAGAACTGAAATAGGACATGCATCATATCTTCTTCAAAACCGGAGATAACCAAATCAAGTAGATAACCATGTCTTTTGATGAACTGAGCATGGTCGGGAATTTCTGAAACCAATTCTTTGAGTTGAGAAGGTATACCCATGAAGTTGATTCGGATAGTCTTTCTAGAAGCCATAATCCCTACAAAACAGAGCAAAGATAAATCCCTAGGTCCTTGAAATAGTTAGAAATGATATGCAATGCGAATTATGTCATGATGTCATGTTTAGCACACACAAACAAATCACACAATGAGCCTAGGTTTAAGGCTTGCATGAGGTATAGGTGATTACCCCACCAAAAGTTTGAGTTGGTTCATCCTGTCCTATAATAGTAACCGGGTTCTAGGAATCTCACATCATTGATCTTTCTCGTAGGCGTTTATTTCAATACGACTGCCAAGTGGTCGACCGAAAATATCCCAAAAGTCTGATCTCAATGAGCGTAGCATCGAGTATCAACCAACCTCGGTCTACACCAAAGCCGGCCATCTCACTACTTTCTAATGGCCAAGATGGGTCAATTAAGGTTCTAAAAGTTTAGTTAGCGCTTGATGACACCACGCAGAAGCCAAATACTATCCTCAACTTGGGAATGAAGAGTATCAGGACATCCAAAGTGTCACGCTAACGTAGCCATCATGTTGACCGTTTCGATATACGTCTAACGGTCGCGACGATTTATTGCTACTTACCTAGAAGGAAAACCCGGATCCGGGTGTAGAATCCCCCACAAATATAATACCCAAGCAACCCTTAAAGATAAAGCAAGCACGTCAAAACAAA
The DNA here is from genome assembly GCA_021764765.1 of Vicia sativa. Classification (NCBI taxonomy): domain Eukaryota; kingdom Viridiplantae; phylum Streptophyta; class Magnoliopsida; order Fabales; family Fabaceae; genus Vicia; species Vicia sativa. Next base: position 314,873,699 of record CM038792.1, read on the forward strand.
AAAGCAGTAAAGATGATCTAGAAATCCCTAAGGCATTCTCTCTTTTTAGGGTGTGTCCCCAGCAGAGTCGCCAGTTCTGTAACACGGTGAACTGACTTTGTAGGTTTTTGTATCGCAAATGTGCGGATAGCAAGAGTCGCCACCGACTTTTATTTTTATCCAATTAAGGGAAGGTAAAAGTACAGAAAAAGACCTTCGTTAGATTCTGAGTAAGGGAGAAGGTTATGAAAAGGGAAGGTATTAGCACCCCTTTCCATCCGTAGTTATCTACGGGCTCTTAGTTGCTCTTAGATCACTTTAAAATTTGCTTTCTGTGTGTTTGACAAAAATGTTTTGAAAAGGCATTTCGCTTTGACTTTGTAATGATTCATGTAGGAATGTATACAAAGTGTTTGGAAATGTTTTGTTTTGAAAAGAGTTTGAACTTTGACAAAAGTGTGAGGTGTGAAAAGCATTTGATTTGAGCAAGCAACTAAAAGTCTTATTACCTACTCAGAATTGGTCGTTTCGTGTCGTTTTACGTTCCTTTAGAATAGCGCTATCCATACCATTAGTTGGTAGGTAACTCTATTTGTTGGATGTAAGCGGGACATTCGAAGGGACATCGTATGGTCATAGAAAGCAACTTGTAGGAGGTATCCTAGCACATTCGAAGGGACTATCATCATTTTTCATAGGCGACAATCGAGGGTCAAGATCATGTATTCGGAGGCGACATCGTGGGTCTTATGATCTTTGTATCGAAGGGACTATGATGATTTGTTTTGAAGGCAACGGTGCTAGAATACCTCTACGTTCGAGGGACATGACCATTTGTATTCGTAAAGGCAACGAGAGAGAATGACCCTAAGGGGTGCGTGTGTGAAAGAGTGTGTTGATTTCAGATATTTTATCTTGAAAATTAGAGTGAGCTACGTTCAATTTTATCTTGCCATACACGCCTAATTACTAGCAGTTTATAGGGTGCGGAAATTAAAATGCGGAATGGTAAAGATGCCGAAAGATAAATGTCCTACGCTATTACATGGCTTTGGGGCAGATACATAATTTAAACTTGCGGAAAATAAAGCCTAATTTAAACTATTACATCCCATGAACAGTTACATAATTGGAAAAAATGAAAAAGTAAAAGAAAACGCCTGAAACGGAATAACCTGTGAAAAGATAAGAAAATCGGAAAATATGATGAAATCGAATAAGAGGAAAATATTAGTAAAAATGCAATTTTTTGAATGAGAAAAATATGACATGCTGGAAATAACATAAATATGCTAAAATAATTTTTTGGGATTTTTTAGATGCATTTTAATAATTTAAAACTAATTAAAATTGATTTAAATGCTAAATTAAGAATAAAAATAAATATGCATGCAAAATTGTATTTTTTTAATTTTATAAATTAAATAAGTATTTTCTGGAAATAAATGCAAAAGGAAAAAATATTTTGATGATTTTTAATGCATGAAATAAAAATATGAAAAGAATTAAAATTGATGCAAATATTAAATAAATAAGAAAATAGAAAATAATTGAAAAAATGCAAGTTTGGAAAAAGAAAACAAAACCAGGTCCTGATGAGGTTCGAACAGGGGACCCTTGAGAGTATCTTGGAACAGACAACGCCTTAACCACTGGGACACTTGGCATTTGGTGTTGGAAAAGTTGAAATCGAATCAACATAAGTGATGACGCGTCCCTGATTTGGATTCAAACTGAGTCAGCGTGCGTGGACCCCATCTATTTTGAATGGACGAATCATAAGCTCTCCTCGTGCCACGCCAGTCCCTCGCCGGTCCACGCCAGTCAACGACGCCGGAGCCCTAGCTCCGGTCGTCTTCTCCGGCGACCTCAAACCTGAAACCTGCGAAATACGTAAAATAAATGGAAAAGCGGTACCCTACCCCCCTAAATCGGACCCTACGAATCCATTGGTGATATTGGTTTCCTCTGAAAACGCTTGTATGATCCGGTTCGATCGAAACAGCTCGAGAAGCCCTAACTATGGCATATCGTGTTTCTCACGTCTGAGCTTGCATATAATGGCCCAGATGTGACCTAATATGTGCCCTGAGTTCAAACAAACACACAAGAAACGTTAACAATGTATGAATTTATGAAATCAAAAATCAAGAATATACCAAATCGGAGCAAGTTGTATGGCACGATCTGGGCAGTTCTGGGCTTGAGTAAGTGATGCTTTTGCTTGCTGGGAACCTCCTGAGCACGTTTGGATGGCTGGCACACCTTGAACCTTGCTAGAAATTAAAATTCGAATTTCACAAGTTTGAGAAAATTTTTGCAAGAATAAGGGTTATGCTTTGAGCTAGGGTTTCCTCCTCTTGGCTGTGCATAATGCTTGGTATTTATAGAAGGGTTTGAGAGTGCAAAAAGAGTGAAAAAAGATATGATATTCAATGCAAAAATTTTCTCATTCAAATAAAATCAAATTTCCTTGAAAATTTGATTTTTTTTCTTTCCATATGCATGCTATCACGAAATTGGTATGCTTGGTGGGCTATCTTGTACCTCAAGTAAGATAAAAATCCAACCCATTTGAAAAAATATCTTATTTTCATATTTTATATAATTTAATTTTGAATTAAATGGTTTAAAATTCAAAAATAAATTATAAAAATAGAAAATTGCCATGGCCAAGCATTTATGGGTCACAAATAATGTCATGAACAAGTTTGGATCAAAAGATTATAGGCCCATTTGGTAAATTTTGCATTTTGACCAAAATGTCCTTTTGTGCAATTGTCCAAAATTGCCCAACTTCTGAATAGTGTATCTTGCTCAATTTTCCACATTTTTGAGTGTTCTTGGACTTTTTGGAAATCTCTAACAGTCCTCTAATCAACCTTTTTGGTCTCATCTCAATTGGAGTTTCCATGCTCAATATATCCTCAAAACAAAAAGTTGACTTTTTGTTGACTTTGAAAATGACCTGTAATGTTTTGAGCCATACCTCTCAAATGAAGCATTTTTTGGACATTCTTGTGAGACATGAAGTTGTAGAGAATTGAATTTCCTTCAAAACAAGAGGTGGTGGAAAATTTTCTAAGAAAGTATGAGAAAGTTATGATCAGTCAAAGTTCAGTTGACTTTTCACCTAGAAGCCCTAATTTAGAAAGTTTGACCTTTGAGCAAATCTTGAGTTTTCTTGATGAATCATGATCAACCCTTGATCAAATGATGAATGTAACTTCAAAATGAGGATGTTGACCAAAAATCATGAAGTTTGACTGTATGTTGACCACAGTTGACTTTTTGTCCAATACAACTGATTTTCAACCATCTGAGCAATTGTCTGAGGAAATTTGACTTGTGGAGCTTGAAACTTGACATGGAGAATCTTTGAAGCATATGAGGAGGCATGATGACCATTGGAGATGTTGGAAGTCCATCTTGACCTGAGAATATCAAACCCTAGTTTGGGTTGATTGTCTAGGAGAGAGTTTGTCTAATCAACTCTTGAGGAATCTTTGAGTATAGATGTATGAAATGCCTTGAGAAAATGGAGGGCAAATTTTGGGGTATGACAGAGAGCGCTTTAAAACGAATTAGATTTAATTAAGTTTTCAAAGAGTATTTTCTAAACACTTATGGGCTAGCGAGAGCAGGCATAGGGCTTTAGACGTATAATCTGAGATAAGACCACGAAAGTGTGAGTTGAGGGTTTTTAAACTGATTATTTCTACGGACCAATTAAGTTAACCATCTTTATACGCTTAGGTACGATTAGATCCACTTAGGTCCACTCTATTGCATACCGACCGCTTTATTATTATTCCTTTAAAATCAATTAGTTTTACTTTCCCTTACCTCCCAAAAACCAAACGTGACAATATACGCCTTACCTAAATTAGCATACTTTCCTAGCACTAGAGTGATTACTAAGTACCTATGGGTTCGACATCTTTTTATTACTACCGCGATAGACTGTGCACTTGCAGTTAAGATACCGCTAGACACATTAGGTCGATCGCACATCAGGTTCTTGTTCAAAATTTTCAACAGAAAGTTGCACCATTGAAACCCTAATTGCAGCCTTCCTCAATAGGTTTCAAGTAGACATTTGTGTTCCTGAGGTATTGTAGAGTAAGTATAGGTCCATAACCATGGCCAAACACGTCTGAATCATGCATACCATGAACTCTGATTGCATTGCATTCATGATTTTTTATTTTTGATTTTTATCATGTTTTAATGTGAACTAACCATGCTGATGAGTTCCTTAGATGTAATAGAACAGGTTTGATCCATCGTTTGGAAGGTTTGGTGGCTAAATCGCTAAACACCATTGTTAGGTCATAGATACGATTAAGATTTGCATGCCCTGATAAAGCCACTTTCAAACCAAACTAATCATGCTATTGAACTTGCAGCACCTTAATTATACGATCTGGGCACTTGGTTTTCGTTTTTTGGTCGACTTTGTAGGTTTTTAGGTTGAAGGTCAATCGAAGAAGACGACCAGAGCCCTAGCTCCGGTGAAGGACTCCAGCATTGAATCTTTGACCCCGTGCGTGGCAATTCTCCATCATCTGATTGGCCCGTTCACGACACTGGGGCCCACGCATGACTTGTGTTGAAAATTTAAAATGAAACGCGAGGAACATATATAATCTAATGGTTACGATTCCATGACAACTTGATCAGATGGCAGCGCATTGGTTTGGAAACCCTGGGGGGGACCGATTTCGATCCATGGCGCCCCCCTACTTTTTCTCACTTTTCCCAACTTTTCCAATTCTTTTTATTTTATTTATTTACATATTTTAATTAATTAATAATTTAATTAGTTAATTAGGTTGAATAATTAGTTTAATTAGGGTTAATTTCCAATTAACTTAATTTTTGTTTTTCCTTAATTAATTTAATTAATTTGGTTAATTTAATTTATATTAGATCATTTAATTTAAATTGAATTTCTTTTATTAATTAAAGATAATTAGATTTAGGGTTTTCCGATTCCCCTAATTTTCATATAATAAGTAGGTTAACTTAATTAGGACATAATTAATCTCAATCTTTTTCACTGACCTTTTTTCAAACTTCTCCCGACTTTATTTCTTTATCCCGATTAATTCGTTTTGCGCGTATTATTGTAACTGCTTCCATGATGTATAATTTTTTCCCGCACGTTCCTTTTATCATTATATATCTACTCATGAGATGTAATAGATAATTAGGATTTTACTTTCTGCACCTATATTTTTTGTACATATATACACTGCTTAGATATATGGCTAATAGGATTGTATGATAAGATCTTAAAATCAACGTTAGATCACCTTAAACAATCAAGATAAAATATCTGAAACAACACATTTCTCACACTTGCACCCCCTAGGGTACCCTCTCTTGTTTCCTTACAAATAAACAATGGTCATGTCCCTCGAACGTAGGGTTACCATAAGCAAAAGTCCCTCGATTCAAAAATCATCACAAAGATCATAGTCTCTCGATGTTGCTTACGAATATATGATCTCGTCCCTCGGTTGTTGCCTACAAATAATGATAATCGTCCTTTCGAATTTGCTAAGGTATGCTTACATGTTGCCTTCAATGACCATAGGATGACCCTATGATTGTCTCTTTACATCGAACGGATAGGGTTACCTACCTACTATTGGTATAGATAACAATATCCTAAAGGAGAATGAAAATAACAAGAAATGACCATTTTGAGTAGGTAATAAGACTCTATTGCATGCTCCAATAAAAAATACTCTTCACACCTCACACTTATTTTCAAAAATATTTTCAAACAAACACTTTGCATACATTCCAACTGAGGGACGAGATCATATATTCGTAGGCAACATCGAGGGTTATCGAGGGACTATGATCTTTGTAATAATTTTGAATCGAGGGTCTTTTGCAAATGGTACCCCTACGTTCGAGGGACATGACCATTTTTATCCGAAGGCAACAAGAGAGGATACCCTAGGGGGTGTTAGTATGATAAGTGTGTTCAATTCAGATATGTTATCTTGAAGATTAGGTTATTCTAAGATTGATTGATTAGTCTTGCAATATAATTCTATTAGCCATACATCTAAGCAGTTTATATACAGTTTAGAGTGCGGAAAGTAAATGCAGAAAAGTAAAGGTCCTACGCTATTACATGGCTTTGGGGCAGTTTTGGGCATGATTTGGCTTGCTTGAGGACTTAGATCAATTGTTGGCAACTTCAGGATGATGAATGGATGCTTGTTTTTGCTTGAGAACGGCTAGAAATTTGACTTTGAGTTTGCCCTAGTTTCTTGAAATTTTGGACAACTTTCTAGAGTTTGTAAGAGGCAGTCACTCGCGTCTTTTGCATCTGAAGGTGTTCTCTATTTATAGAGGAAGAATTTAGGTCAACAAAAGTGTAGAAATATCTTGCATTAATGTGAATATATTTGATTGAAAATTAACACCAAATATTGCCATTTTTGATATTCAATCATGCCAATCTCTTGCCAATCAAGTATATTTCAAAATTGATAGCTTGTATTGAGTTGCTTGGACCACAAGAAGCTTAGATTTACAGCCTTGCACTTGTTTTATTTAATTTCACATTTTATTTTAATTAAAATTGAATTAAAAAGAATTAATAAAAAAAACCATGCCGTATGGATGGGCTTTAGAAACTCTTGGCAACATTAGAAACAAGTTTGAACCAAAGAAATATAGGCTCATTTGGAAAATTTTCAAGTTTGATCAATATTTTCTTCATACATTTCTTTAAAATTTCCCATTTTTCCCAATCCATAACTTGCTCAATTTTTATCATTTGGAAGTGTTCTTGGACTTTTTAGAAAGCTTAACATGTCCTCTAAAGCTCCTTTTGGTTTCATCTTCATTGGAGCTTCCATGCTCATGTACACTTCTTTGGAAAAAGATGACTTTTGTTGAAATTTAGAACGACCTATAATGTCTTGACCCATAACTCTCAAATGAAGCATTTTTAGGCAAAGCTTGTGAGAGACAAAGTTGTATAGAATTGAATTCCTTTTGAAATGAGCTGTTGTGGAAAACTTTCTGATGAAGTATGTGAAAGTTATGCTTGGTCAAAGTTCTGTTGACTTTCCCTTAAGAAACCCTAATTTAGAAACTTTTGACTTTTGATCATTCTTTGAATTTTGATGAATCATGATTAACCCTTGATCAAATCATGGATGTGACTTCAAAATCTTGATGTTGACCAAAAATGATGAAGTTTAACTGTATGTTGACCACATTTAACTTTTGGTCCAACACAACTGATTTTCAATCATCTAGGCAATTGACTGAGCAAACTTAGGCTATGAAGCTTGAAACTTGGCATGGTGCTACTTTGAAACATATGAGGAGGCATGATGCTCACTTGAGGTATTAGAAGTTAGTTTTGACTTGATAGAAACAAAACCCTAGTTGTGGGTTGATTGCTTAGGAGAGGGTTTGTCTGATCAACCCTTGAGGAATTCTTGAGTATGGAGATGTATCTTGACTTGAAAAATAGGAGGACAAATTTTGGGGTATAACACTTATTCATAAAATATTATAAATAAGATTCTCTATAATCTCAGGAGTATACATGACATCCTTAAAGATTAAAGTCTTTTAGGAGGTAGACTTCAGTTCCACTTCTCCAATATCGACAACCTTAGTAGTGTGGGCAACTCCCTAAAACACTTTCTTATTCGTATATGTTTTGAACATTGCACGATCTTAACAGACATGACGAAATGAGCCAATATCTATCCACCAATAATCAAATTCACCAATCATGTTGATGCTAGTGATCAGGGAAATAAATTGCTTATTAGTTAGGTTAAGTTGTGCATTAGAGGCAACACAAGATTTAAGTCTGATCTTACATTTCTTAATCATGACTTGATTTTCTACCATTAAAGCAAGAGAAAACTCCATCGTCGTTTCTTTGTGGTTGTGGTTGTTGCCTATTAATTGGTATGATCGAGCCCCTATAAGAGTTCTCATTTTTAATTTGGTTCACAACATTACGGTTTTGATTCTTTAATCATTTGACAAAGGTGAATTATTTTCGTTATAATATTATAACGATTATATTATTATTGAAGAATTTATATAGACCTTTAAAACTCTTCAAATTCATCCTCCAATACAAATTTATCTTAATTACTTGATATTAAAAAATAAAAAATATTTAAATTTAAAATAATTTAAAATAATTTTTTATAAAAGTTATGTTTGAAATATATCTTTTTAAAAAGAGAAAAAAGATAGTACATTGATAATGGAAATTATTTCTACATTTTCAAACAATGACAATCATATATTCTATCAAGTTAAACAATAAATTTTAAATTATTTATATGATTTAACATTTTAAAATATTTAGATTTTATATCAGTGTAATATTTACACAGACAATAAACTACCATTAAATTCTATTAAAAAATAGTCTAGTTTTCACTATATTTCAATTTTATATAATATATTTTTATATTATAAGATGTCAAACTAATTTTTTTATTTATAAAAATAATTTTAAAAATATTTATATAAAATATTATAAAAAAGGAAAATAGATGGTGTACTAAAAATATAAACCACCAACCAATGATAATTATGTAAAGTGTCAAGTCGTAGTATAAATTTTAAAATACTTTTATAATTTGACAATTTAAATATCCTGATTAAATATTTGTGTATATCTTTTACACCAATAATACATTATCATTAAAGTCTTTTGAAAAAAAATAACGAGACAAAAATAAACTTAAAAAAAAACTAATTTATAGAATTAATTGAAAGAAAAAATGTATAAGAAGTATTTCTCTAAGATAAGCAGAAAGGGTTCAAAGTTGAAACCCAAATTGGCGACAATCACCATTTTTGTTTTGACTTCATTTCAGGGCAAAAATCGTTGCGGCCGTGTTCAAACCATATAAAGAGTTGAACTTGAATTGAACTTAGCTCCTCCACAATCATGATTCATTCCTCTACCAAATCATCCAAAGAGAAAGAAAACGATCGCGGCCTCAGTTCCCACATCCTCACCCTCCATCGCCGTCTTCTCCACGCCTTAAACCTCGGAACTAGGTCAATTTTCCCCTTTCCGTTTCAGATTTCTGATTTCCACGTTCCTTTTACTCACTCATTCATGTATTTATTAGAAATTTGTGAAAATTTGATAGATATTTTGATGACAAGACAAATAGATGGAAGTGGCAGTGTGTTAATATTGAAGTGCAGAAAAATGTACTCCGATCAATTTCTGCGTTTCTTGATTCTATTGCAGGTGATTCACGTGCCATGCGTCATTCCATTGTTAAGGTGCTTTTTCTATTTCTTTTGATACATGTTTTGTTTGGATTGATGAAATATGGTGGAATGGAATGAAATTAAATGTAATGAGGTTGTAGTGTGTGTTTTGATTGGCGGTAGATAGAATTGATTTTAATAGAATTGAGCTTAGCAGAATTGAGTTATGTTTGAATACATTTATGTAAAAGGGAGTTGAACAACTAATTTTTAGTGTTAAAATCACGTTTATACTCACAAGCTACAAATTCTAGCTTCAAGTAGAATCAATTCTGGAGGCAGAATTGGTTCTACTTTTGAAGAATCAAACACCTCAAAATCACTCCAGAATCAATTGTATATTCTACAATTGCTTTTGACTCTTCCAAAAGTCAAACCAAACATGTAAATATAAGATGGAATGGAGCGAAACGTGAAGGAATGCATTTTATCTCATTCTATCGCTTATCTTTGTTTTTGTACACTCCAATTTAAGCTGAAGAACGATTTTGTTTCATTCCATCATGAAATGTCCAAACAATAGAATGACATTTTTATTCTGCTTTGCTTTATTGACTATTGAGCTTTGTTCGGCTCAGCTCTATCCCGTTTGCTTTAAAATATCCAAACATAGACTCCTAAAAAGAATATGACTATTTTAGTTGGCATACCATTAATATACACTCTCACTTCAATTTTAGAAGGAGTATGTTAGTACCAACATATGGTTGATTTGAATGGGAAGAGACTCAGACACCTTAAGTACATGATCAGGGATTCGATCCCTAACTCACTTGTGCCCAATAGATTTTTCAATGAAGATTAGTCAATGTTAAAGGCTGTAAATACCTTGTACCCATAACACGGTTAACGAAAAGAGTATGTTAGTAAGCTACAATTTTGAATTTGTTAACTTACTATGGTTAGTGTAACATCTTCTATCGCACGCGTCTTTGAAATAAGTGAGAGTAATAAGCAATCACACATGTACACAGAGGGAGGGAGAAGCGGTTATTATAGATGAATTGGCCTTCTTGGCTGATGTATGCTATTATTTAATGGAATTGAAATATCTGTTTTACTTCATCAGGAATCTGCTGCTGATATTTTGGGAGCATTGTTATGGATTCTTCAATGCAAAAGTGAGCCCTTGTTAAGCATGGCATCAAATGTGGCTGTGAAGTTAGTTAGTGTTTTACCAAGTCAACAGTTGCAATTGCGATTGTTGGATCTTGTCTATTGTCTATCATCCTTGCTATCTTCGCATCAAGTAGAAGTTGCGATACCCTCTGCTACTGCTTTGAATTTGATAATCTCAAATCTGAGTGCTACGAGTGAGAAGGCTGTTATTGAAGCACTGAAAGAAACAGAGATTTCCATTTGCATTGTTCAAAATATAAAAGACTGTGGTGCGAAGAAAATTGAATATTTTATAGAGATGGCTTCACTTTTGAGTACAGTACTGTTGAGGTGGTCTTCATCTAGATTCCCTGTTTGTAATGATGTTGAACTTATGAAAGTTTTAGCAAACATGCATACAAAGACAGATAGTTCCATTAAACTTGTTCTTCTAAAGCTGTACGCATCTTTAGGTATTAAAGTACACCCCTCTCTTACCTTCCCCTCAACAAAACAAAAAAGTATTTCCTTGTTATCCTCCATATATTGTCAAGTATATAAACCAACTGATTTATTTTTTCGTTACCAGCTTTATGTGATTCTGCAGTTCAAAAACTCATAGAGGGTGGAAAAGCATTCCTACAAATGATTGTGCAGGCGATGGGAAAATCAAACCCCCATGATGTTCGGATAGAGGGGTTTCGGCTTGCTCAATGTCTATTGGTAAGAGTTATTGTTTTATATGATGAACATTGGAAATATATAGCATTGTACTTAACAAGCATTACTTTTTCCTACTTAGAGATCCCAAGAAAATTGTTTAAAAGTGATGGATTTTTGTGGTGAAGCCCTTGTTGATGCCATAATTTGTGGGATGAGAGAGACAGGTCCGTCTTCAAAAAAAATTGAGAACACCTACGGTTCTGTATTAGTGGAAGCATGTAAGCTGGCTCTAATTACTCGTTGGGCTGGTGATCACCATATCAGGTTTTGGAAACAAGGAATCGATAGAGTCCTCCTTAGTCTCCTGATTGAAAATATTCCTGAACAATCAATTGAACTTGTCTTGCCATTGGAAAAACAAATATCCATGGTGAAAGAGGGACTGAAAGTCAATTATCACGTTGCTCTGAGGAGTTATGTGTGGGACATTCTTGGGTGGCTTACAATTCATTGTGGAGAAAATTCAAAGCCTTACAGTTATACCCATGAGAGTGAACTCCACATCAACTTACTGATTCTGTGTGCTTGGTTAGTTGAATTTCTTCCATTATCATTTTTTTATGTCTTCAAATGTATGTATATTTTGGTACTATAATGTATTATATGGTATAGTTTCTTACTACCACTGATTATATTTCTAAAATTTCATAGCTGAACCATTTATTACACCTTCATGACGTTAATGCTGCACAAATTTCTCCTTTTTCTGCAGCTTCACTTTTGTGGAAGCAATTCAAAAATGGTGCCGGATATGTCAAAATGATGTTGATGATAATTTTCAAAGTGAACCAGTATCAAGGGCTGTTCTGATGATGATATATTCTCCATGTAATTATATTTCTTCACATGCTAGATTTGTATTATCTGATATACTAAAGGTCAAAGGCAATCCATGCTTGAAAAACTCACTACATACCCTAGATTATATATCATCCCTGAAAAGCTATAGTTCATTTGATAAACTTCAACTTGTTATTAACTTAATTGGGTTAACTTGTCTTTCAAGTTTACCACAGTATCAAAGATGTATCATAGAAAGCAGCGGGATAAAGGCTGTTGTTCTTCTTGTGCAACGATGCTTAAGTAATGATATTCATGTGGAAAGGCCTGAAGTTGCTCCTCATTTGCATACTGTATTTCATAAAAGGTCTTGTTGCTGGATTGGTAAAGGAGGCTGGGAAGGTTCCAGTATCCTCTTATTTTATGGTCTGTGGGGCTTAGCTGAATTTCTTCATCAGTGTTGCCTTTTACCAGACAATCCTCAGCAATTTACTAGAGAGGTGACAAACATTAACACTGAGTTAGTTAGCAAACTTCATGATATCTGTAGTAGCACCTCTTTCAGTCCTGGAGTGAAATGGTATGTTTCTTATATTCTAAGTTATTTTGGATTTTATGGTTTCCCAAATGAATTTTCCAAAAGGATTGGGAAATCTCTTAATGAGGAAGAATATGCAGATTTACGACTCATTGTAGCAAATGGGGATTCTGTGAGTGTTCATGGTGTTATTCTTGCTGTTCGATGTCCATCACTTCTACCTTCTCAAGTGTTATCTAGTAGTAAGAGTTCTAAAGAAATAACAGATTGTTTTGTCGGAGAAACCGTGAGAGAAGTTCGTTATTCTTCTCATGTTGATTATGAAGCATTGTTGTTATTATTGGAATATGTGTATTTGGGACAGTTACATGCAGCAGAAGAAGAAACTGTAAAGAAGCTCAAAATTCTTGCTAAGCGTTGCAATCTACAACCTCTCTTGCAGCTGCTTTGGAGACAATCTCCAAAGTGGGGCGCACCTTTCCCCAACTTTAATCTTACTTCGTCTCTTGATTCAGCTGGAAGTTATTTTTTGTATGGTTTGCTTCTTGACTAGATTCTTCTAGATATCTAGAGGTTGTATGTGATTGATGACTTTATGTTTTCTTGTCTGTCCATGTCTATATCCATATTTATTTCCTTTCATATATACTTGAGTAGCTTCCTTGATATTTTCCTAGGTTCATTCCGCATATTTCAAAGAGAGTTACTTTTCTGAAAGAACTATAAACTTTGAAACTGTTGCTGAGATTTGCTACCTAATGCCACTGTATTAGACAGTTTATAGCAAAACAACTGTTAGTTAAATTTATATCCATACTGATTGTATATTGATAGAAATTTATCAGCTTGTCATTTTGGGAAAATAAGAAGATTTTTACACAGTGAAAAATGCTGACAGTGATTGTTGCTAACCTTTGTTAAGTAGTTTGGGAGAGAAATTCTGATTTCGTTCATTTGTGTTTTCAGTGATGTCATAATGGAAGCTAAAGTGAATGAGTTTGTTAGATGGACATGTAATATATGTTCTCACCCAATACCGCATTTGCATGCTCACAAAGTTATATTGCAGTCTGGCTGTGACTATTTACAGGGTTTGTTCAGATCAGGAATGCAAGAGAGGTGATTATTGGTTTAGACAATTGATAGTTTATGTAATTTACAGTTTTTTTCTGGTATACAAATGCTGAAGATGACACCTAGAAGTTCAAATTAAAAGCTTTGTATTATTGAAGCTGGAGCACTTGAAAATTGAGAAACATGGTCAAAAAGAAGACATGCATGTGTGTTTAGATCTTATGCTGCCCAATGTCCGTGTAACCTGTTAAGTGGTTGAATTGTGACTAAGGCCCGAGATTCAAATCTACTCTTTACCAGCATATTTTGATAAAGTATTGTTTGAAAACTCATAAGTGCATGTTCTTGAGTCTTAAATTTCAAACTTAATGGTTAAAAGGACCTGGAACCATGAAATGTTAAGTGTATTTCAATTCAACGCTTGAGTTCTTTTAGGACGGACATCCTTGAAAATTTGAAGCAAGTATTTTCCATTTTTTGATGCGAAATTATCCGCCGCCTTGTTTCTTTGTTTTAAATTTTGATCTATATCTGTTTCCTTTGAGGGTCCGCCTTAGATGTTATTTATTTTTGCAGTCATTCACAAGTCATAAAAGTTGATATTAGCTGGGGAGCATTGGTTAAACTAGTACATTGGTTTTACTCTGATGAGCTTCCGAATCCACCTTCTGGTTGTTTGTGGCTTAACATGGATGATCAAGAAAAGCTATTCCATCTGCAGCAATATGTGGAGCTTTGTTGGCTTGGTGAGTTCTGGATTTTGGAAAGTATACAGGAAGCCTGCTGGAATGCGATTATGTCTTGTCTTGGTTCTTCTAAGCAGTTGTCCATTAAAATAATTAAAATGGCTTATAAGCTCTCTTTGTGGAAGTTGGTTGACATTGCCGCAAATCTCATGGCTCCTTCGTATAGGCAATTACGGGATTCTGGTGAACTTGAAGAATTTGATGAGGCACTAGTTCACTTCATTTATTCTGCTTCGATTGAACTTAACCATGAAGGTGAAAAGCGCTTTAGGTGATGTAATACACTTAAAGATGATTCACGGTGGAGGAGTTTCAGGTGTGTTGTAAAATTTTGTAGAAGCTGCACATTTTTCCGTCATGTTAGTTATGCTGACATTTCTAAATTATTTTCTTAATTTGAAAGTTCAAAGTAGACCTAGAGTATGAAGTGTTTCAAAGCAACCCTTGTTAGGTAACTGTTACAGTTAGTTAGGAGTTATAATGTTGTAGTTCTGCAAAGTCCTGTCAGTTGCCTGCAAGAAAAGCTTGGGTTCATGTATAGATACTGTTGTAAACTCAAATCATTATAGAATGAAAAACAATTTTTTGAAAGAAAACTTTTATGCTTTGTATAATTTTCTTGTGCTTCACATGTTATGGGTTTCCCAAGAACCTTGAGTGACCACACTCGGTGTCCATCCTGCAATGATAGTAGAGACAATCAGAAAAGCACAACTATTCCCATAAATAGTTGTAGTTGAAAGCGTGCCTTGATATCTAAACAAATGACTTCACAATTATTGAATAATTGTCTGGCACTAATTAATTGCATCTCAACAATGTGATGACAATTATAAACTCTTCAGTTTCAATTTTATACACTCAACCTATAAAATGTAGTGTTATGTACCTTGGCAATGTGGTATAAAATACATTCTAGTCATGTGGCACAAGAGTTTTTTTTTTTGTTGCCTTATAAGAGATTTTACACCTAAATTGACTGATAGTCATCTCTTAGGTTAAATGATACTGACCTTGATCCTCTTATTTGTTTTCTCTGGTAAAATTGTCTTTATCTGTCATGTCATGGGGAACCTCTTATAATAAATTATGAACTACATACTCAATATTGTTGCTTCAATTCAATAACAGAAAGCATGTAAATCTCTTATTTAGAAATGCAAAATATAAGATACAATAACTAATTTCTCAAAGTCTCTTATTTAGAATTACAAAATATAAGATACTAATTTGTCAAAAAAAAAAAAGAAGATGCAGTTACAGCCTATGTATATATCAGGATATGTGGTTGCCAATGCGGCCTATTGAGACATTATGTGACTCTTCATTTCATCCTAACAGTTCGTACTCTGTTTGAATTTAAGAGTTTTAGGAAAAAGAACGAGAGAAATTATAAGGGTATTAATAACTTGACATAGAAGACAAGATTGAATACTAACCTCTATATGTATAACATGGACTAATAATCCTAAATAAATGAAAGTTTCAAATTGATACCATGTAAATTTTGGGTTAAATGATGTAATGTGTGGTCTTTTAGAGTGTTCATCCAATCATACAAAGACTGTTTGTTTCTTTATTTAATTTTTGTTTTTGTCTGTTTGACTTGATTCTAGAAAATTATACATATAATTAACTTTTTTGGGCTCACTTTATTTATGATCATAGGAAAACAAATAAGTTAACTAGTTTTAAGTTTCTTAGTCTGAACTTCACAGGAGAAGAAACATCAGCTCTTGTTACAGGTTCCTCTCTTTCTCTTTATTTACAATTTTATGGATGTAGATGACAGAATAAGTTTCTATTTGCTTTTTTTATGCCCCCTTCTTATTTTTACCAAGATTTTTTTTATCAACTTGCTACCACTGATCTTAAAAAAAATAACATTGTTTATGTTTCTTAGGTATTTTATATAAACGGGCACAATTTAGGCATTTTCCTTCATATTTAAGTAATGTATCTTCAAATTATTTCTAGGCCCCTGATTTGATAACTTCATTCTAACTATGGTTTGATTAGGGTAAGCTTTTAACATGTTGAGAATATTAACAGAGCTAGAGAAACAAAAACTTCAGCATGCAATCTTCAGAATTAGACACTTAATGTTATTTTATGCCTTGTGCAAGAGGAAATGAGATTCTCAGGGAATCATCCTTGATGAGTTCAAATTAATGGTGGATCGTAATCATGTCTCTGAAAATAAGCCTATTGGTCTATATAAGTCCTTTTCTATTGAGAGTTTTTACCTTAGGATCTTTTTGGGGATTGGAATTTTGTTTATATTTTTTAATTTCATGTTTGAAGTGCCGGCTGATTATAATTGACAACAGAATCTTAGTCTGCAATTTTCAAATATTAATTGTTATATTACAAGAGCTAAGAGAATATCCGATCAGTGTGAGCTGGGGCTATTGTGAAGAATTTTGTTAAGGTATGTTAACTCTTTTCTTTGCCTCCTTCCATGGAACCAAAACTCGAAGCAAATGCTCCGAATAATTGATATGATTACCATTTATTCCGTTTCGTATATATTACTTTGGCGGTGAAACATGGGAAGATCAACAAATTCCACACACTATTTTTCATATTTTGATTCTAAGAAATCTTACATGAATATTGAATATTGTTTAGAGTTCCACATCGATGAATCATACTCCTAGTCTCAAATATAACCAAAAAAGTATTCATATTTAGTAGCCTTGAATATAACCAAATTTTACTACTTTTACTTTTTTAAATATTACTAAAATACCTCTCATTTAATGAAAATTCACTTATTTTTTGAGATTAAGAAAACTAATTGCACTTGACTAAATTTGTTAATAAATGGGAAGTTTTGCTAATTTTGCTTATAATCAAGACTGGAGTAGTGTTATCATAAATAGTGCTTGTAAGATTTGGCAGACCTCAGCCTTAAAAAGTCACTCTTGTGGGTTGAGTTAGTCTTTAAACCGGAATACTAAGATGATATTTGTGTCCATCACATTCTATTGTCAATATTGTAAATCAGGGATGATAATTTGGTCCATATTTTATAGGTATCCGCAAAAAATATTCATAACATATAGGATAAAACCCCATAAAATGGATACGGATATAGACACATTTAATTATCAATTAAAACAAGCGGGTACGTGTGCGGACACGGGTATCATATTATCCACCCCGCCCACTACATATTTATATAATGACATTTATATTATTATATTAAAAATGCACGTTTATCGATTTTTAAAAACTATATCGCTATTAAATTAGTATACAATTTAATAAAATTGCTTATTTATTTCTTAACTCAATAACATTTATTTTTTTTAATATTGTTAAAAAATTTATATTGTATGATATTTTATAATTAATTGATTTATTTTTACTACAAACATGGGTAAACGGACACAGATATGAATATTGAAGTACCTATAGAATACGAGTACGGGTATGAACATTGGTGTCACGTGGGTTTGAGCTCGGGTACGAAGGTTTTCAAACTATAAACATTGGTGTCATGCGGGTTTGAGCTCGGGTATGGAAGTTTTCACACTGAGAGTATGGAGACAAATAGTATAGTACCATGTCTAATGTCATCCTTACTCCAAATGTCTGGTCCTAGGTGGGAGGAAATGTGTTGAGAGCTCCATGTCAACATTAGATATTATACTATCTTGTCTATTGTCATCCCTACTCCAAATGTCCCATCCTTATCTTATACATCCGGTTTTGTGATGCTATGTTAGGCTCTTAATCCAAATTGTAAGAGATACTGTATGTTATTTGTATGTGAAATGTTTCTCTATTATGATTCGAAAATCTAGTATTGATTCATTGTTAATTAGTTAACATGTCGGATTCTTAATATTAGGTATGCCTACATTGTTGATATGGTCAAATATCCTGATCTGGAAAAATTTTAGAATATTGGAAAATTATCTAGTTGAAATCTATGCGATAAATGATCCGGTTTATTGTTGATTCAAGGAAGAAAAATTCTGTTGATTTTACTCTTTTGGAAGGAGTGATATATTGGTTTTAGAAATGATAATTAAGTTCTACTCCCTCCATTTTAAAATGAGTGTCGTTTAAGGTTTTTGCACATAAATTAAGAAATGTAATAATATTATCATAAGACATTGCACTTTTACTAAATTAACCCTATCAATATATTAGTAGTATGCAGACTATTAATTGAAGGATATAATTGGAAAAATAACAATCATTGTTACATTGAAAAGTGAGAATAACATTCATTTTGAAACAATTTTTTCTCTAAAACGACATTCATTTTGAAATGGATGGAGTATTGAATATGATGATCACGTTTATATTTCCAACTAATAATTATAAAATGATTAAAATTTTAATTATCTCGTCTGCAAAGCCAGAAGAGCCAATTTTGGAAGGGTGACCTTCATATACGTTTATATTTCCAACTAAAAATTAGGTGACCTTCATATACGTTTATATTTCCAACTAAAAATTATATCGTCCGCCATAGCCAAAAGAGCCAATTTTGGGAGGGTGACCTTTGTAACACCCCATCTAAATACCCCGAATATATTAATTAAATTAATATCTAAATCATCTTTAATCAGAGTTTAACACGGTATAATAAGGGATGTCACAATTAATAACCAAAATAAACTTCATTCAAACAGTAGCCATGCTACACTGAGGATCATCATCCAACAATTCAATAATTGTAAAACCATGTCTTACACAGCGGAAATACCAAAATTAAAATTAATAAGACATCAAGGTCATCAAGGAATTCAAATCCAAAATAATTAAACAGTAATGATTCTCTTAACTAAGCGTTCCCCAGTGTTACAATCTAATCAGAGCATGACACTGACACACGGACTAAAAGATAAGCTCTAGAGCCATCCTCACCGACTCCTCAGCTGCTAATTTAATCTGAAATGGTAAAGTAAGGGTGAGACTTCTCATAATTAAAGCATATTATAAGTCTTTCAATCAATAATATATCACAAGCATATTATTTCACCCACTTAACATAAATTGATTCACACACAACCATATTCATCATGCTTAATCATAACAATCAACGAAGAGTAACACTGGAAGACATCCTAACATGTTACCACTTCATACAAATATAATGCAGACTCAATGCATGCGGTACCGACTCGTGACCAAGTCACCCAACACTGATCCATCATCAACCGGATACAGTACCATCGATTCGTCCATAACCACTCGGACACGAATCCCTAACCACCCATCCTCACTCGGGTATCATATCGGCAATCCAAGCCAAATTCCGCACAATGGGAATTAACTTCACCAAAACAATGCATATGCACGCACATCAATAGCATGCAACATTAATCAGTCTATGTAATACATCAATTCAACATAATTGAAACAACCATCCAACATGATATCTCAACCAATCATGCATACAATCAACATCAGCATAAACATGCAAACCAATCAACATGATATATCAATCCATCATGCATACATCTAACATCAGTGTAAACATGCCAATACATCTATACATTATCAGTACATCCATCAACACAGGATCTCCACTACACACCATTAACTATGCGTTAGTCAAAAGTCACTTATCTCAGAAATTGGCTCATTTTCAAAATAACTTCAAGTTTTGGAAAATATTTTCAGTTCATAAAATAGAGCATTAAATTTAGAAAATAACGTCCAAAACGGCGCTCAAAACGGACTTACGGTTTGAAAGTTACAATTTTCAAAGTTTGGCATTTTCAAAAATTTGAGTGGAACCGGTTCCTATATAGAACGGTTCCTAAAAAGCTTCAAAACCTCGCTTCGGAAAAAATGTATGGGAACCTGGTTCCAACACATACAGGAACCGGTTCCCACGTGTATTTTTCATATTTTTATGAATTTTCAAAGGGCAACCCGGTTCCTACCCATACAGGAACCGGTTCCCACGTGTTAAAATGTCATTTTCTGCACTTTTGACAGCATCCTTCCATTTTCAATTAAACCCATTTTTACCCACACGAACTCCAACATGGGAAACACTAAAACACATCATTTTGCATCATCTATCTCATCAAACAACATATTTCCATCATCTATTTTCATCTACTGACACTCTAATCATATTCCATACACATTCTGACACAATCAGACTCAATCTGACACCAACTGACACTATTAGGTATACATCCATGGAAACCTAGAATTTCCTAAACATAGATTCCTAACATGCCATGGTCTATAATATTAACATCAAAACCTATAATAAGCAATAACCAGTCGAAATCACCCCTTACCTTGTGGGTTCTTGATTTCGACGCTCCTAGGTCTTTTTCCTTCTTTCCTTCTCTTCTCACTTCACGTATCTTGTTTTCTCCAAAATGATTCCTTTTTTCCTCTTTTCTTATTTAATTCCTTTTATTCCTTTTAACATAAATTAAATAAATCAATAAATGTGAGTAGAGTCTTTACTCCTCACACCCCACCTTACTCCACATACATCCAATAAATCCATAATTAATCTCAATAATTCAATATATTAAATAAACTATGCTCTCAATTAATTTAATAATTAAAATCATAATTATTTAATTACGAATTATTTTCCGGGGTGTCACAACTCCCCAACTTAAAGAGTTTTCGTCCTCGAAAACATACCTCGAACGAATAGCTCGGGATACGAGTCCTTCATCGACTCTCCACTCCCAGTGACATTTCCATCACCGGTCCTCCCAAGCCACTCTTACCAATGCAATCTCTTTGCCTTTGTTTCAACTTCCGATCCTCAATCCTCGCAGGTACCGCTTCCACAGTTAAATTCTCTCGTACTTGTATGTCATCTACCCGAATCTCATGAGACGGATCAACAATGTACTTCCTCAACTGAGACACATGAAAAACATCATGCAGTTCGCAAGTGGCGGCAAGGCAATCGATATGCAACCTTCCCAACTCTTTTGGTAATCGAAAGGACCAATAAATCGTGGAGTCAACTTCCTTGACTTCAAGGCTCGACCAATACCGGTCATCGAGTAACTCGCATAAACACATGCTCTCCTTCACCGAACTCAAGGTCTTTCCTCCTCTTATCATGATAACTTTTCGGCGACTCGAGAAGTCCTCATCTTCTCTGAATCATCTTAATCTTTTCGAAGTTTGTTGAACAATTTCGGTCCAATCACGGACTCTCTCCGTTTCATACCAACACAATGGTGTCCGACACCTCCTACCATACAATGCCTCAAACGAGTCATACCAATACTCGAGTGAAAGCTATTGTTGTAGGTAAACTCAATCAATGGCGATAGCTATCCCAAGCTCCACCCTTCTCTAACACACAAGCTCTCAAAGAAATCTTCCAACGATCGATCGTTCTTTCCGACCATCCGTCCGATGATAAGCGGAACTCAAACGCAACTTGGTACCCAAAGCTTCTTGCAACCCTGTCCAGAACTTAGATGTAAACCTCGGATCTCGATCCGACACAATGCTAGACGGAATACCATGCAAACTCACAATCTTTTCGACATACAATTCTGCTAATCTCTCCATCGGATAATCCATTCTTATCGGAATGAAGTGAGCAGATTTTGTCAACCTATCCACAATAACCCAGATAGGATCACAATTCTTAGCTGTCCTTGGTAAACCAGACACAAAATCTATTGAGATTCCATCCCACTTCCATTCTGGAACAAACAACGGCTCCATCAACCTTGATGGTTTCTGATGTTCGATTTTCAACTTCTGACAAACCAAACAAGCATACACAAACTCAGCAATTTCCTTTTTCATTCCCGGCCACCAAAACAACTTCTTCAAATCATGGTACATTTTAGTAGCACCGGGATGAATACTTAACCCGCTACGATGCCCTTCTTCCAAAATGCTCTTCCTAATTTCGGCAACATCCGGAACACATACCCGATCACCAAATCTCATAACACCATTCTCGTCAATTCGAAACTCGCCTCCTTGACCTTGGTTGATCAATGTCAACTTATCAACTAAACCAACATCAGATTTCTGTCCATTTCTGATCTCTTCCAGAATACCACTAGTCAGCTTCAACATACCCAATTTCACACTATTCAGAGTAGTTTCACAAACCAAACTTAGATCTCTGAACTGCTCAACCAAATCTAACTCACGAACCATTAACATCGACATGTGCAAAGACTTTCTACTCAAAGCATCTGCAACCACGTTTGCTTTACCAGGATGATAATTCAAACCGAAATCATAATCTTTTAAGAATTCTAACCATCTTCTCTGCCTCATGTTCAACTCTTTCTGATCAAAGAGATACCTCAGACTCTTATGATCACTGAATACCTCAAACCGAGAACCATATAAATAATGTCTCCACAACTTCAAAACAAACACAACAACTGCCAACTCCAAATCATGGGTCGGATAATTCCTTTCATGCACTTTCAACTGTCGTGAAGCATAAGCCACAACCTGCTTATCTTGCATCAACACACCACCTAATCCCATTAATGATGCGTCACAATACACCACAAAAGACTTAGTCGGATCTGGCAAAATCAAGATCGGAGCACTTGTCAACCTCCTCTTCAACTCTTGAAATCCCTTCTCACATTCAACATCCCAAACAAATATCTGACCCTTCCTGGTCAACTTAGTCAACGGCAACGCCAGTTTGGAAAATCCTTCAATAAACTTCCGGTAGTAACCTGCAAGACCCAGAAAACTACGGATCTCCGAAGCGTTCTTCGGCGCTTCCCACTGAGACACCGCTTCTACTTTCGTAGGATCCACAGCAATTCCATTCTTGGAAATCACATGACCAAGAAAACTCACCTCCTCTAACCAGAATTCACACTTGGACAACTTCGCATAAAGTTTCCTTTCCTTCAGCAATTCCAACACAACTCTGAGATGTTCTGCATGCTCCTCATCGCTTTTCGAATAAATCAGAATATCATCAATGAACACTACTACAAACTTGTCAAGATACGGATGAAATATCCTGTTCATATACTCCATGAAAACACAAGGTGCATTAGTAACTCCAAACGGCATAATAGAATATTCATAATGTCCATACCTCGTTCGAATGCGGTTTCGAATATCCTCGACTTTACGAATCGATGATATCCGGATCTCGGATCAATCTTACTAAATACACAAGCTCCAACGAGTTGATCCATCAAATCATCAATCCTCGGCAAAGGATACCGATTCTTGATTGTAACTTTATTCAACCGCGGTAGTCAACACATAACCTCATTGAACCTTCCTTCTTCTTAACCAATAACACCGGAGCACCCCACACACTCGGACGAATAAACTTCTTCTCAAGCAATTCTTCTAACGCTTCTTGATTCAGCTAGTTCGATGCCGACATGCGATAGGCGCCATCGACACCGGACTAGTTCCGGGAATCAAATCTATAGTAAATTCTACCTCTCTCGGTGGCATTCACTAACGTCTTCGAAACACCTCGAAATTCATTCACCAGCAATCCATCACTCTTTGCCTTTCCCTTCGCCGCGGAATACAACATAAACACCACAGACCATCCTTCACGCTAGGTTCATCTTTCGACATAATCTCATTTTCGATCTTAACCTCTTGGGAAAATGACCGTCTTCTCAAAATATTTGATATGAACTGGTTGAATTCCAACCATTCATTCCAAGGATGATATCAAGTTGTTCTAGCGGTAGGCACACTAAATCCATACCGAAACCCTATCAAAATCACAACAGACAATTCCTACAAACATACTAAGTAGTCATGAACCCCGGAGTATCAATAACCATACTTCCATCCATATTAGAAATTTCCAAATTCAATCTCTTAGCACAATCTAACGCAATAAAAGAATGCGTAGCTCGGATCAATAATCGCAATCAAAGGTATGCCATTAATAAAACATGTACCTTTAATCACCGATCATCTGGTTTAGTTTCGATCCGACAATGCAAACACTTTACCACCACTTGCTCTTTCTTGGGTTTTGTGCGAGGACAGTATGACCCTCTTCACCACGGTTGTAGCAAGTCACCACTTTCACTCTGCGGTCATTGGCCACATGGCGAACTTTCCACACTTGAAACACTTCTTATCATTGCTCTTACGGTCCACCATACGATGTCTGTCTCACCATACTTATAGCACCTAGCGGAAGAACTAGAATCTCCTCCACGGACTTCTTCCAACCTCGGATCTCGATTATTCCTATCATAAGGCTTACCACGATCCATCATTGCTTACCTTTCCTATCAACATACCCTCGAGCATTCGACTTAGTGTTAGCAAGATCCTCCTCAAGAATCCTACTACAATCAACGGATCGGAAAACCCGGATCTGCGATACCGAATACCGCTTAATCTCGTCACGAAGACCATTCTCAAACTTAATACATTTGGAAAATTCTCCATCGCATCGTTAGGGTAATGAGCATAATACTTTGCTAACTCGAAAACTTTGAAGCATACTCACGACGGTCTTGTTACCCGCTGATTTCCAAAACTCAATCTCCTTCTTACCTCGGCGTCCTCGGAAAGTACCTCCTCGAAAAGCTCTCCGAACACCCAATTCAATGCAACACCATCTTCTTCCGTTCACTCTGGTAGCAACCCACACCATCGACCTCCTCGGCCAACATGTGAGTTCCATATCTCACCTTCACCCCTCTGCGATCAATCACTCAAGATCCTCTCGATCTCCTTCAACCACTTCGAGCACCTTCGGGATCATGCGTGCCCTTGAACAATGAAGGATTATTCCTCGAAAATTCCCCAATTGTCATCGGCACCAATCGCGACTCCTCTGGTTCCTCCGAGCACTCCACCAACATTCCCAAAGCCTCGGCATCATCATTCCTTCCGTTACCTCTTGGCCATTGTTCGTAACATAAAAATAATCTACATCAGCACAAGTATCGGCGGTGTCACTTCACACTAGTCGCATACTAAAGGGATAACGACACAGGACAAGACCGACTATGCTCTGATACCACTATTGTAACACCCCATCTAAATACCCCGAATATATTAATTAAATTAATATCTAAATCATCTTTAATCAGAGTTTAACACGGTATAATAAGGGATGTCACAATTAATAACCAAAATAAACTTCATTCAAACAGTAGCCATGCTACACTGAGGATCATCATCCAACAATTCAATAATTGTAAAACCATGTCTTACACAGCGGAAATACCAAAATTAAAATTAATAAGACATCAAGGTCATCAAGGAATTCAAATCCAAAATAATTAAACAGTAATGATTCTCTTAACTAAGCGTTCCCCAGTGTTACAATCTAATCAGAGCATGACACTGACACACGGACTAAAAGATAAGCTCTAGAGCCATCCTCAGCTGCTAATTTAATATGAAATGGTAAAGTAAGGGTGAGACTTCTCATAATTAAAGCATATTATAAGTCTTTCAATCAATAATATATCACAAGCATATTATTTCACCCACTTAACATAAATTCAGATTCACACACAACCATATTCATCATGCTTAATCATAACAATCAACAAAGAGTAACGGAAGACATCCTAACATGTTACCACTTCATACAAATATAATGGACTCAATGCATGCGGTGCGCGTGACCAAGTCACCCAACACCGATCCATCATCAACCGGATACAGTACCATCGATTCGTCCATAACCACTCGGACACGAATCCAGCCTAACCACCCATCCTCACTCGGGTATCGGTTATCGGCAATCCAAGCCAAATTCCGCACAATGGGAATTAACTTCACCAAAACAATGCATATGCACGCACATCAATAGCATGCAACATTAATCAGTCTATGTAATACATCAATTCAACATAACTGAAACAACCATCCAACATGATATCTCAACCAATCATGCATACAATCAACATCAGCATAAACATGCAAACCAATCAACATGATATATCAATCCATCATGCATACATCTAACATCAGTGTAAACATGCCAATACATCTATACATTATCAGTACATCCATCAACACAGGATCTCCACTACACACCATTAACTATGCGTCAGTCAAAAGTCACTTATCTCAGAAATTGGCTCATTTTCAAAATAACTTCAAGTTTTGGAAAATATTTTCAGTTCATAAAATAGAGCATTAAATTTAGAAAATAACGTCCAAAACGGCGCTCAAAACGGACTTACGGTTTGAAAGTTACGAATTTTCAAAGTTTGGCATTTTTCAAAAATTTGGAGTGGAACCCGGTTCCTACATATACAGGAACCGGTTCCTAAAAAGCTTCAAAACCTCGCTTCGGAAAAAATGTATGGGAACCTGGTTCCAACACATACAGGAACCGGTTCCCACGTGTTTTCAGATTTTATGAATTTTCAAAGGGCAACCCGGTTCCTACCCATACAGGAACCGGTTCCCACGTGTTAAAATGTCATTTTACGCACTTTTGAAGATCCTTCCATTTTCAATTAAACTCATTTTACCCACGAACTCCAACATGGGAAACACTAAAACACATCATTTTGCATCATCTATCTCATCAAACAACATATTTCCATCATCTATTTTCATCTCGACACTCTAATCATATTCCATACATTCGACACAATCGAATCAATCGACACCTGACACTATTAGGTATACATCCATGGAAACCTAGAATTTCCTAAACATAGATTCCTAACATGCCATGTTCTATAATATTAACATCAAAACCTATAATAAGCAATAACCAGTCGAAATCACCCCTTACCTTGTGGGTTCTTCGATTTCTGACGCTCCTAGGTCTTTTTCCTTCTTTCCTTCTCTTCTCACTTCACGTATCTTGTTTTCTCCAAAATGATTCCTTTTTTTCCTCTTTTCTTATTTAATTCCTTTTATTCCTTTTTAACATAAATTAAATAAATCAATAAATGTGAGTAGAGTCTTTTACTCCTCACACCCCACCTTACTCCACATACATCCAATAAATCCATAATTAATCTCAATAATTCAATATATTAAATAAATTATGCTCTCAATTAATTTAATAATTAAAATCATAATTATTTAATTACCGAATTATTTTTCGGGGTGTCACAACCTTCATATCAGAAGAAGTTCAAAAATAATACAACCTTTTAGTCATGTTTTTGAGTTCTTACCTTAATTAACAAATTCTAGCATTGACATTTTAAAAATAAGTGTGGATTTTATCCTAGAGTTGCCATGAGTTTTTACAACTTCTAACATGTTTCAACATCTCCTTGGAGTTAGAGATTGCTGATTGAAGCCAGGCAAGGAAGAATTGATCTTGTTGCTCTCAGACTTCAAATTCCTTTTAAGTGGAGTTAGATTCAGAATCTACAATTGTTGCATATTTAGAAGGAAATTTTTTACTTTACTAGATAATAATGAAACCTGGGAACTTTGATGACTGGTTCAACTTGTTGAATCATGAAGCGATAATTATTTGGTGAAAGGAAGAACGTGAAGATGCAGAAGAGAGGGTGTGAGTGACGATGCTTGTGGTTGCACTACAGTGGGTGAAGTTGTGATCACCAGATCGCAGTTGCTTGACGATGTTACTAGATCATTGCGAGGCTCAATGGATACCATGTTAGAATCTTGAATATTGGTCATGGTTCTCTTGGTATATCTATGGAAGAACACTAAATCATATATTGATTGCTTGGAATTACATTCATATAGCAGGTAAGACAATGTTTTAAAAATTTGACCAGACCAGTTGATTGAACCGATTGAATTGATAATTGGGATCTAGTTCAATTCAGTCTGACACTTTGAGCCAATAATCTTTAAGAATTCGTAAAATTTGTTTTAAAAATGAAAAATGTTAACGAGTGCTCTAGAGCACTTTTAAGAGCTTACAAAGTACCTTTAATCAACAATATTTTTTTACAATTCTTCCCACACTTAATCAACAAAAACGCAATTACATATTATTAATAATAGTCATTTTTAAAATTGTTAAGGAAAGTCTGGGAATGTATTGCAAATTGTTAGGGGGAAATTCTGAGGAAGGGGCATTTATTTGGGACACGCCTTTGTGAGAGGCACACCACATATCGACCTAAAACCTTAAGGTGATAGGTGTGTGGGTTCTCTCACTTATATAGTGTTCAATCTTTCTTTTTCTAACCAATGTGGAACTTCTTCCTCACACTTGATTCTCAATACTCCCCCTCAAGTGTCTTGATTCTCAACACTCCTCCTCAAGTGTGAGTCATAACTTTCTCTTTCACATTCACTTGTACCACCATTGGCACTCTCCAACGGAACACCTTCTACCCATCACCTGCAGGAAGTGTTTTGATACAAGTTAGTCGGTCCCTATCTCGAAACCATGGGCTCTGATACCATTATTAGGGGGCAATTCTGAGGAAGGAGCATTTATTTGGGACACGCCTTTGTGAGAGGCACACCACATATCCACCTAAAACCTTAAGATTTTAGGTGAATATGTGGTGTACCTCTCACAAAGGTGCGTCCCATGTAACATGCTTCCTCCTCGGATTCCCCCTAATAAATGCTCCTCGGATTTCGCCTAACAATGGTATCATGAGTCTATGGTTTCGAGATAGGGACTGACTAACTTGTATCGAAACACTTCCTACAAGTGGTGGGTAGAAGGTGTTCTGCGGGAGAGTGCCAACGGTGATACAAGTGTAAGCGAAAGAGAGACTTTCACATGATGGGGAGCATTGTGACTCACACTTGATTCTCAACACAAATATGTACCTTTTCATCAATAAGTACCTTTTCATCCACTATCAACGACAATGAAATAAATATGGATGTTTTTTTAAATTTAGTTGAAACTTTTTTTTCTCAAACACTAGCCAACTAGGAGGATAAGGTAGGTGCTAGTGACAAATACTAAGGAAGCAACAGGGTGATGAAGATTGAATACTTTTGAAAGGGAAAGGGGAAAAGGTATATTATGAAAGTATACTTTTGAATTTATTTTAAAAGTATTTCTTCGTTAATGAATTATAAGTAATTTTTTTTATATATTTGATCATTAATGTATGTAGTTTATATATGGACTACATATATTAAGTGAGTTTGGAAAATTAGGATGGAGAGACTAGGTTTATAGTTTAAAATTCTGAATGAAAGATACGTTGGAAATGATGGAATCTCTATAACAAGTGAGGCATCGTGTTCTGTGTGGTGGAGAGATATTTTCCAGCTAGATATAGGAGAGTATGAATTCAGAGACGAGTATTCAGAGAATGAGACGTATAAAAGGGCACAAAAGGATAATAGATCAATTAGTAGTAAACCATAGGCAGCAATTTAGCATAAATTGGTCCCTTCAAAAGTTTCAAGTTTAGTTTGGAGGCTCTTCCGTAACAGACTTCCAACTAAAGATAATCTAATTAGAAGGGGTGTTTTAGCCCAGGCCGAATCTTAATGTGTGGGAGGGTGCGGAATCGAGGAATCTGCTTCTCTTTTTTTTTTAGTGCTCTCATTTTGCAAGTGTATGGAATTACTCTAAAACGGTTCAAGCACATTGTTGTGTTTCCTAATGATATATTGGGATCACTTGAATCAATTCAGAGTTCTTGTTGATGGAAACAGAAAATTGGTCAACAGAGTAAGAGTTCTCCGGTTCACAGCCATTTGGTGTATATGGAAAGCAAGAAATAACAGCATTTTCAAAAAAAAGTCATTATCCAGCGAACAGGTATTCAAAGAAATTCAAAGAATCTCATGGTATTGGTTGAGCAAAAATAAAAAACTAGCAGCAATCAATATGTCACAATGGATAGAATCTACAGTGTGTGATCGTAAAGGCAGGCTACATTTCTAGTCTAAAACCTCAGGTATGGATGATAGAGGTGGCTCAAAGAGGTGGTCGATAAATTGAGTCGTAGACCAACAGTCAAATTTGCAGTTTCTAGAAGGAGATTGTTATGTCGCGAAAGGTCCAGAGGCCGATATTATCTGGTTTATAGCAGGTCTGTTTCACTTAAGTATTTTTCGCTACAGATATGTGGTCAGTAAATTGCATAGGATGAGTATAGGTTTGTTGGTGGTGGGGATTGTGTTGAGAGCGTTCAGTGAAAATCAGTTTTGAATTAGTCCTGTAAGTTTGGCAGATTTAGGAGAAATATGTACGTCAAAGTTTATGAGATCACTGTACAAACTGATTTGTTTCTCTATCGGGGCTCCTTGTGCTGAGTTTTAATACAATTTGCCTTTTTAAAAAAAATTGTCAAATGTACCAAAAAATTTAAATTTGCTTATAATTCCTTACGGAGGGAGTATATAGGAATAATTATATATATATAGCAATCAACAATACAAAATGTGCCATCAATCAATAAAGGCGGTAACCCAAAATATTATCCAAATACAATCCAAAAATCAACAAATAAAATCTAACAATGAAGAAGACTACTGGGTATGACGGACTATGAGTTGGACACTCCCCTTCCCCCCGTTCCTCTGATGTCTCATGTATAGTAGAGCCCCCTCAGCCTCTGCCATGATGGAATCTAGAACACCTCCAACATTAGAGTCATGAGGAAACAAACCACCATCAATATTCATCTGCACAATTTCCATGATACGATGACACCTAGGCAACACATCAATGGCTTGATCGAACCTAATTTGCTCCTCCTCTAGAATCTCCTAATGAGCTAGCCTATGTGTGTTTCTTGGATCATCTTGTACCAGGTATGGATGGGACACCCTGAAGAACCATATGATATAACCATTCACGTAACTCTAGGTGTTTGATGCCAAGGTACTTCGGGACTCATCTGGCACAAGACGATTTTCATAATCATCAAACAATGCATTCATATTCCTCTGTTTCACCAATGGAGGAGCAAACACAACTAGATCCCGGGAAAAATACTACATGCACTCGAACTGACGCATGACGCGCTCAGGCAGATGAGCAGTTGTCGTGCACGATTCGCAAGCCAACCTTCCAGAATATAGTGTAACACTGTCAAATGGAATCGTGACACGATGGTTGATGTAGGTATGGAAGTGTATATCATCAAAGACTATTGATGATGAAGTGAGTCTACAGGAGGACGGAGACGGGAAGGCATTAATTGGAGAACCTCTTCTATTGCAGGAGGACGATAAAGTAGGTGTAAAAATAGGAAATGCATATTCCGTACGGCCTGCAACTTTACAAATTTGTCAATGGTGAAGCTTTGTCCCAATGACGTCAAAAAACGGTCATTAAATGTTAAAAAAACATACCTAACATGTTTCTTATGACTCCTAATATTGCAAACACTAACGGAAATTGAATTTTCGAGCCTAAAATAGAATTTGTAGGTAAAATTACATAAACTCTAAAAACCTCAAAAACAACTTACATATGATTTTCTTGCTTGAATCTGCTTAAACAATAAATTATGTTTGATGCTTGATGATTCTTGATGAACTTTTTGCAAAATGGAATGATTTTGACACAATGGGGTGTTTTACTTTTCAAATGGTTTCTGAAAATGAGGAAGGGGGAGAGGCAACGCGCGTTTAACTTATTACACAAACCGGAAATACAACTATGATATCAATTGTAAATGCATTTTCGGTTCGTACGAGTGTGTTAGCTTGAGTTTCTCAATCATAAAAATTGTGCGCATTTGGGTGCTTATGGAAATACAATTACAGGTCCACCGGTAGTTGTATTTGTAACACGGTGAACTGACTTTGTAGGTTTTTGTATCGCAAATGTGCGGATAGCAAGAGTCGCCACCGACTTTTATTTTTATCCAATTAAGGGAAGGTAAAAAGTACAGAAAAAGACCTTCGTTAGATTCTGAGTAAGGGAGAAGGTTATGAAAAGGGAAAGTATTAGCACCCCTTTTCATCCGTAGTTATCTACGGGCTCTTAGTTGCTCTAGATCACTTTTAAAATTGTGCTTTCTGTGTGTTTGACAAAAATGTTTTGAAAAGGCATTTCACTTTGACTTTGTAATGATTCATGTAGGAATGTATACAAAGTGTTCGGAAATGTTTCGTTTTGAAAAGAGTTTGAACTTTGACAAAAGTGTGAGGTGTGAAAAGTATTTTGATAGAGCAAGCAACTAAAAGTCTCATTACCTACTCAGAATTGGTCGTTTTCGTGTTATTTTACTTTCCTTTAGAATATCGCTAGCCATACCATTAGTTGGTAGGTAACTCTATTCGTTGGATGTAAGCGGGACATTCGAAGGGACATCGGATGGTCATAGAAGGCAACTTGTAGGAAGTATCCTAGCACATTCGAAGGGACTATCATCATTTTTCGTAGGCGACACTCGAGGGTCAAGATCATGTATTCGGAGGCGACATCGTGGGTCTTATGATCTTTGTATCGAAGGGACTATGATGATTTGTTTGGAAGGCAACGGTCCTAGAATACCTCTACGTTCGAGGGACATGACCATTTGAATTCGTAAAGGCGACGAGAGAGAATGACCCTAAGGGGTGCATGTGTGAAAGAGTGTGTTGATTTCAGGTATATTATCTTGAAATTAGAGTGAGCTATGTTCAATTTATCTTGCCATACACGCCTAATTACTAGCAGTTTATAGGGTGCGGAAATTAAAATGCGGAAAGGTAAAGTGCGGAAATATAAAATCCTACGCTATTACATGGCTTTGGGGCAGATACATAATTTAAACTTGCGGAAAATAAAAGCCCTAATTAAACTATTACATCCCATGAGCAATTACATTATTGGAAAAAGAAAACAGTAAAAAGAAATCGTCCGAAACGGGATAACCTGTGAAAAGATGAGAAATCGGAAAATACGATGAAATCGAATAAGAGGAAAATGTTAGTAAAAATGCAAATTTTTAGATGAGAAAAATATTTCATGCTGGAAATAACATTAATATGCTAAAATAATTTTTTGGGATTTTTTGGATGCAATTTAATAATTAAAAACTAATTAAAAGTGATTTAAATGGTAAATTAGAAATAAAATTAAATATGCATGCAAAATAATATTTTTTAATTTTATAAATTAAATAAACATTTTCTGTAAATAATGCAAAAAGAAAAATATTTTTTGGTATTTTAAAATGCATGATAAAAAATTGTTGAAATAAATTAAAATGACATGCAAAAATATTAAAAAATAAGAAAATATGGAAAATAGAAAAATAGTTGAGTTTGTGAAAAAGAAAGCAAATCTGGTCCAGGCATGGTCGAACTGAGGACCTGGAAGAGTATCTTTGCACAGGCAGCGCCTTAACCACTGGGACACTTGACATCTGGTGTTGGAAAAAACAAAATCAATAGAATATGAATGATGACGCGTCCTGGTTATGTTTCAAACTGAGTCAGCGTGCGTGGACCCTAGTTGGAAAGAGAGAGCGAATCAGAACGCGTTATAACGCCACGCAAGCCACGCCGGAGTCCACTCAGGTCAACGACACCGGAGCCCTAGCTCCGGTCGTCTTCTCCGATCGACCAAAATCTCAACCTGCAAAAATAGCAAAAATAAACAAGAAAGGAGGACCCTACCCCCCTAAATCGAGGGCTGCAATCTCAATGGTGCTATTAGTTTGCCCTAAAAACACTTGTACAAGCCAGTTCGATTCAAACAGCTCGTGAAGCCCTAATCATGGCACTATGGTTTCCAGACGTCCAAGCTTGCATGTGAGGGTTCAATCATGTCCTAACCATCACCCTGAATCGATACAAACACACAAACAACATTAATAATGCATGAAAAACGAAATTCGAATTTGAGAAAAAATCAAATCGGTGAGAGTTCAAGGGCACGATCTGGGCAGCCTGGGCTTGATGTAGGAGTATGGATCGATTGCTGGGAACCTCTAGAGCAAGATTGAATGCTCAAATTGGCCTGAAACCTGCTGGAAATTGAAACACGATTTTCAACTATTCTTGAAAAAATTTGGCAAAGTTTTGGTTGTTGTAAGGGCTAGGGTTTCGTGTCCTTGGCTGTGTGTATTGCTGGCTATTTATAGAGGGATTTGAGAGAGAAAAAACAAGGCAAAAAGATTTGATTTGGAATGCATTCAATGATTTTCAAATAAAATCAAATTTTTGAAAGAAATTTGATTTTCTCTTAAATGTATGATCATCCACGAAATTGGCAAGTTGTATGGGCTTCCTTGGACCTCAAGTTTGATCAAAATCCAATCATCTTGAAAAAATATCTTATTTTCATATTTTATATAATTTAATTTTGAATTAAATGGTTTAAAATTCAAAAATAAATTAATAAAATATAAAATTGTCATGGCCAAGCATTTATGGGTCACAAATAATGTCATGAACAAGTTTGGATCAAAAGATTATAGGCCCATTTGGAAAATTTTGCATTTTGACCAAAATATCCTTTTGTGCAATTATCCAAAATTTCCCAACTTCTGAATAGTGCATCTTGTTCAATTTTCCACATTTTTTAGTGTTCCTGGACTTTTTGGGAAGCTCTAAGAGTCCTCTAACCAACCTTTTTGGTCTCATCTCAATTGGAGTTTCCATGCTCAATATATCTTCAAAACAAAAAAGTTGACTTTTTATTGACTTTGAAAAGGACCTGTAATGTTTTGATCCATACCTTCCAAATGAAGCATTTTTTGAACATTCTTGTGAGACATTAAGTTGTAGAGAATTGAATTTCCTTCAAAACAAGAGGTGGTGGAAAAATTTCTGAGAAAGTATGAAGAAGTTATGATCAGTCAAAGTTTGGTTGACTTTTCACCTAGAAACCCTAATTTAGAAAGTTTGACTTGAGCAAATCTTGAGTTTTCTTGATGAATCATGATCAACCCTTGATCAAATGATGAATGTAACTTCAAAATGAGGATGTTGACCAAAAATCATGAAGTTTGACTGTATGTTGACCACAGTTGACTTTTTGTCCAATACAACTGATTTTTAACCATCTGAGCAATTGTCTGAGGAAACTTGACTTGTAACGCTTGAAACTTGACATGGGGAATATTTGAAGCATATGAGGAGGCATGATGGCGATTGGAGATGTTGGAAGTCCATCTGGAGCTGAGAATTGCCAAACCCTAGTTTGGGTTGATTGTCTAGGAGAGGGTTTGTCTGATCAATCTTTGAGGAATCCTTGAGTATGGATGTATGGAATGTCTTGAGAAGATGGAGGGAAAATTTTGGGGTATGACAGTATTCCTGGTTAGTTTTCAACTTATACGTAGGGTCTCGTTCACCAAAATCTAGGTTTTGGCGCATACCAGAAATACATTTCTGGTTTTCATGGGAAATTTTGTATTTTTGTGTGGTGCACTAGAAAAGTATGGGTGGGTTAAGAAATCCACTTATACAAAATGTCCATGAATATGTCTGTGTGTTTTTCTTTGAAGTGGCAGAATATATGGAGCACTTATTTCTCCATTACAGTTAAGGGTGAAAACAGACTAGGTCGAACAAGACTTTGCCAAGCCTAAACCTGCTCTGCCAAAAAACTGAATTTTAAGTCTTGCATGTAGCCTATCATAAGTTTATTTTTAAACTTGAGTCTGGCCTTTTCGAAGACTTGGTTAGTTTGTTAGCCTACATAAAAGCCTATTTACTTTAGACAATGTAAACAAGTAATTCAAATGGTGTTTAAATAGTCTAACAAATTAAAAGATCAATGACCAATAAGACTAAAAAAAAAATTGCGTTGACTTATTTTAACTTATCTATTAGCATAAATTTTGTGAGAGAAATTGTTTAAGAGAATTTATGAGAACAATAAGACATTGTTCATAAGTTATTTTCATCTTATTTTCACAAGCTCTCCAAGATAGTCAAGTTTTTTTTGTTTTTTTTTTATTTAAAATACAAAATATAACATAATGATAATAAGAAAATTATTCATATTTATTTAAATAGACTGATCTGATAGGCTTAAAATGTTTTTTTATGGTTTGAGGCATACTCTTGTTAACTAAATACATATATAAAAAAGCCTATGCCTTTCTTATTTAAAAATATATATATGGAATGGCCTAGACTTTTGTATGCTAGGTCGTTGGTCTCTGTTAGTCGATTTAGCCTATTTCCATCACTAATTACAAGGTCAACAAAAGGATTTGGAGTAGAGTTTACCAATGGCAGGATATGAAAGGAACAGATAATCCAGAGAATTTATCCTTAATTATGAACCACTGCAACAAATTTTCTCAAGCTTTACAGGGCAGAATGAAGAAAAAGACTAGTTGTGCATTCTGGATTTCAACATTGTGGAACATTTGAAAAGTGAGATTTTCAATGATAATTTTCGTGTATCAGAAGATTTAGTATTCAATATCAAAATTTTATCATGGTTATGGCTTAGTATAGGAAAGAAAAATCATAACTATGTAACTTTCTACAGTTGGCTTTATAGTCTCGTCTAAAATTTGAGTGTGGGATGGTGATTATAGCTTATTCGTTGTAGTTGTAACTTGTATGAACAAGAGTATCCCTTGTACTCTATTTCATTAAACGCTTTTGATTACTTAAACAAAAACATTAAAAAAATTCCATGACTTATAGTGGGAGAACTTATCCCCTAAACATTAATCATCTAATTGGTAGTCCAATTTCTGTCACAATATCGTAACATTTTCTAAAATTAGTATATGTTGTAAAAGAAGGGAAATGATCATTCCACCTTTATGCCTTCTTCGACACCACCACGAAAAGATTAGAATATCCCTAACATCCAGAGATGTATCTCGGGACGCAATTTTTACACTCACAACTGAAGTGAAAATGATGAGAGACCTTTCATCCGTAAAATATTGATTCGGAGATGCATCTTCGTATGAATAAAATGTTGATTCATATATTCACTTTCAAAATACCCTTTAGTTCATTAATTATTGAGACATCCAGATATGCATCTCCAGAATTCTTTTCGGGTAGATCAAAGAAAAAACAACTATGATAAAATGAAATTAAAATAACTTAGATTAACTCCAAAATAAACATTCCATAACTATAACATTACATGTTAATAAAAACAGGTAATTCTTGACGTTGCAACATTCTTATAGAATCGTCGGTTGATATTTGAATCATCGCATCCACTTAAATCAGACCATTTATTGAGTAACAATAAAAGGTATTCCACATCACTTTTAAATCATCATTTGTCTTCAGTTCGAGCAATGTGAATTGTAGCTTCCCTTTGTTGTCTATCTAAGGTGAGCGGTACTCGAGCTTGACAACTTCAACTTTTTCAATATTGTAAGAGAGTATTGAGTTTGGTTTTCAGATCAAGAACTATGTCTTCGCAGGATATTGAAGTGGGGGTGTTGTACCATTGAAATACACAAACATTGGTGACACTCATAATAGAGAGCATTGGTGTGGTTTTAGGTGCTTCAAATATGCATTTTCGGACGCTTGATGTAACACCCCATTTCTACCTGGTAATTATAAGGGAAATCAGAGTATAAAATTTTCAACAAATAAATGTGATGTCACATTTTAAACTTAGAACAACATCATATAACCATAATCAATTTAGATACATAACACTGGTTCGGATAAACTGATAACAACCTGATTTATTTTTTTGAGTGTATACAACTTTTATTAAAACAATTATTTAATAACAACAACTTAAAATTCAACTACTAAAATAATAACAATAATTAAGCAACAATTGTTCATCCCCCGAGTGCTACGTATCAGAGAAACTAAACCGACTTGGACTAACAACAACTAAATTCCTCTTTCTCGAATATCTGTACGTTACCAGTATAAAGGCAACGGCGAAACAAATGAAAGGGTGATATATCTACCAATATAATTGAATTCATGATAAATAATATATTAGAATGTAGATCATATAATTCACCGCTTCACATAATCCAAACAATATTTATATCGACATTACCAACAATCGACTATAGCATCATATATACTAACAATTAGCAACGACAACAATTATAACACAACAACATTTTCAACAAAACATAACAATTATTTCACAACAAAATAATAACAACAACAACATAAGTCAACTGACACATCAACATATCAACTATAATTATGCGACTCAACTGTGCACATGCATGTGGTACCATTGGAGTAAAACTCTCAACTTAGAACATTTGCCAGTAATTCCGAGGCACAAGGCATAAGCCTTCAACATTTTGCCAATCCAGACCAACATTTTGAGCATTCGTTCCAACATAAAAATTACCAATCCATACCAACATTTTGCCAATTCGGGCCAACTTAATAATGCAATGTATTCTATGCGACCTCAACCTCAATCAACAAGATCACGACAACGCAACAACAACAACACACAACAACGACAACATAACAACTAGTCAACTGAAATTCAACATTGTCCATAGGCCTAGAACTCAATACAATTCAACATTGGCTAAAAGCCTACAACGTAATCAACGTAATTCACAACAACTCAACACTAGCTAAAAATCCTATGACATATTAACAATTCAACTTATAATCATTCAGATTGTTTTCATCAAATCCTAGTTAACTGCTTATCGGTTAGGATTACTAGTATCTTGATTCTACACTGCTATCAATAATCATTCTGCTACTATCCATTTGCTATTGAATTAGTATATTTATTCTAGTCATTAAGTATACTACTAGTCCACAATACGACAACTAGCTGGCTTCTACTATTTCAATGCTACCATAAAACCTCGGCTAACCAAAACACCGTCTGTTATCTTCAACCATTGTTCTTGTCGGTATTCACATATGGTCATTTATTAATAAACTTCCTACCAATCTAATCACTTATCTTATTTGATTCGAATGGCATACAACGACAACATAAACCACCCTGTAGAACAACAAATCAACCACCAACGTTGGCCATCAAGCCTTTAATAACAACAATGTTTGAGAACAACAACAACAACGAATAATAACAATTTTCGACAACAACAACGTTCAACATCAACTACTTTCCGCAATATCGGTTCATTATATTCAACATGGATTCAACAAAACAAACATTCTACAATAGCTTACTAGCACATACGAGTCATTCCCTCAATCCTTTCAATTCCGATTAATCTGCCAAACCGCTTACATTTACCGACATATTAATCCGGAACTATTTCTAATCGATTCCAATGTCATGCCTTACTAATCACCAGTAATATCTTACTCATAAAAGCCTACACAAGGTTCCCTAATTAAAGAGTTTAAATTGGGCAAAATTCACAAATCAGAAAATGTGTTCAAAATAACTCAATACGCGCCGCGTACACTCCTTCGCGCCGCGACTTTAGTAGAACTCAGTTCTCGTCGCGTCAACCTGTTCGCGTCGTGAACTGAGCGTGACAGAATGGGTTTTCAGCGCTGCCAGCATCTTCCTCTTGTCATTTTCCAAACTTTTTAGCATCCAACACCCACACAATCCAAACCGAAACATCCTAAGGTACTAGCAACATGGGGAATCAAATAAAGACAACATTCACCAAATCATTCCACAAGTTTCATGGATTTTCAAGCTTCAATTTGGAATTTCAACAACAACAACAAAACACCAAAACAATGGAAAAACTATAAACCCCACCCCACATATCATCCATCATGTATCCCGTTATAGAGTTAGAACCCCATCCTTACCTCTTTGATGACAGCTCTAAACTTTGATCGGCTTTCCAGACTTGGCTCTAGCAATTTTCCTTGTTCTTGTCTCTTCTCCAAACCCTAGCCCTATTTCTCTTCTCCTCTCTATTTCTCTTCTCTTCTACTCATAAAACAACTTCTTTCCTTTCTTTTATAATCTTACCAATAATAATAATATTATTATTATTATATTTATATATCTTACTAACTTATCATATTGGGCCTAACAAATAACACCTCCTTATTACTTTGTGATACTACAATTAAAGTCCAACTCAATTTAGTAAAATAGTCCATTATTAATAATATTATTTCTAACATTATTTCTTCAACGTATCAACTTAATTAATTATTCGACTAACCGAATAAAATCCGACTTCAACTTAATCATTCAAATACGTTCCCAAAATAATACCGACAAATCCAATTGATTCTCGAACTTCGAGTAAATCCAATAATCAAATTCTTAAATAATCTAATTAACCAATTAATTAAATTCAGGCGTTACAACTCTCCCCGACTTAGGATATTTTCGTCCTCAAAAATTCGCCCAACACAATTATCCTTAATATCGCTTTCTCATCCAACCCTCTTATTCTCAAGTTTCGCTCGATAACAATTCGACCATTACTTTTCCGATATAACCGTATCTCAACACGACTTGGATCCAATACACATACAACATAACCTCTACTAACTTGCCAACCATTTTGCCAAAATCTTGAAAGAACACCTTATAACATATCAACAACCTTCGCTTGCTCATACTTGACTTACACAACTTCGCGTCATTATCGTCGCAACATGATCAACACTAAAACACATATACATTTCTCATTCCATATTCGAGGTCACTCATCCACGTAATACCGATAACTTTATTAATCTCGTCGTATCACTCTTATAGTGACATCGACATAGTCCACTTGATCAACCTCCTCATACCATAGAGTATTACTCACAGGGCCGGTCATTGGGTGAAGCCACTAAACATAGGGCTTTAGGCCCCCAAATATATAATTTGTTATTAAAAAAATTAAGGCCTAAAAAAGCCTCCATCAATTTTGAATCAATTTAACACTCCCAATAAATTAGCATATTGTTAGTACTCCCAACAAAGAACTGATTTTTGATTTATTTGAATTAATTTAAATTAAAATAAATTTAATTCAATTTAATACTCAACAGTATCAACGTGAAAAGAAAAAAAGTATGTTTTTTCATATAATTTAATTTTGCTATGACGTTTTTTCCAACGTTCCAATAATAATATTAATAACACAATTATTAAATTGATTTATTTGATCGATGTTTCCTAATAACTCTTCTTCTTTCATTATTACTTAAATTACAATTGAATATTTTCTCAAAAGAATAAAAAATGTAACTGCAAATCTGCCATTGAAGAAATTTTACATATTTATACTGTAATTTCGAGTCGCAGCTGTATCATATTAGAATCGCTCCTACATAGATAGAGACAACTTCTTGTTATTTTGTTTTTTAAATTCTTTGTTATTCTTCATCTCCAAACACTGACTTGTTGACGACAAATAAGTTATTCTCTCTTTTATTCTCTTTTTATCGGCGTTCTTTTGTTTTTTGTTAAATCTAATTTCTTTATTGAAATTAGGTGAAGTGAATGATGAACCTAAAATAAAAAGTGAAGTTGAATGTTTGGCAACTTATGAGCTTGAAAATTTTGAATTTTTGGTAGACATGACTATTTGGTATGAAATATTGTTCGCTGTAAACTCAGTTAAGAAACACTTCCAATCAAAGGATATGAGCATTGATGTTGCTATAGAGAAATTGAAATGACTTTTTTTTTTTTCCCGAAAAATATAGAGAAAATGGTTTTGAAAATGCTATAATTTCGGCTAAAGAATTTTCTATCGAAATGGATATAAAACCTAAGTTTCATGAAAAAATGTATTATTCGTAGAAAGAGACAATTTAATGAGAATATTAACGATGAAGTTTTAAAAACTCCTGAAGAATTATTTAAATCTGACTATTTTTGGTACATATTAGATCATGCAATTACATCATTTCGGAGTAGATTTGAACAATTTAAAACATATCAAGATATTTTTGGTTTTCTATTTAGTATAGAAAAATTAAAGTCATTGAAAATTGAAAATTTAAATTAAAAAAATATTGTCTTAACCTCGAATGTTCGTTAAAACATAACGACAACTCTGATATTGATGGATTAGATTTATTTTTAGAATTGAAAATATTAAGAGAAAACATACACGTCAAAAATGATACACCAATTGATATACTCAACTATATAATAAGACTAAACTCTTTCCCAAATGCATTTGTTGCTTATAGAATAATGTTAACGATTCATGTAACTATTGCTTCAGTAGAAAAAAAATTTTCAAACTTAAAATTAATAAAATCTTATCTAAGATCAACAATGTCTCAAAAAAGATTAAATGAATTGGCTTTATTATCAATTGAAAAAGAAATGTTAAATGAAATTGATTATAATAGTTTAATAAATAATTTTGCTTCTCAAAAAGCTCGAAAAGTAAATTTTAAATAAAAATTATAATAATTTAACTTAATTTAGTTTTTTATTAGAATATAAAAGGCCTCAATTTAAAGTTTGCTTTAAGCCTCGTAGAGTGTTGAGCCGGCTCTGATTACTCATCATCTACGGTAACCAACAACAATATCATGCAACCTAACAAAATTCTATAATGCCAACTTAATAGTAGTATTTCGACCACCAACCATACAATCCATCTTAAATAATCGTCCTTATCAGAATTCCTATCCACCTATAAGATTCACAGCTTCAACCAAAACTTAGACTCCCTTCACATACATCAATCTTTCGCTTCGCAACGTTAGCTCGCACATAAACCATCTATCCCGAATTGTTCAACGTTCCTCGACATTTCCATGGATACATCTCTGTTAATTCTCATCAACTCGGAAGCAGCTAACTTCACGACATAACATACATTACTTATTGCAATATTGAGATAGCAATTCCAGTCTACATACTCCAATACGATCTCGTCTACCATCAACAAGAGATTAAAGGTGATCACTTCCTCGATTTGTCAATAGATATCTGAAAATCATAATGGATTATAAACCATCGTTACTAACCATAATAATGTTCTTTTCCAACTTGTACTCAACGCCATACTCCAATGATCTCCAAAGTGTTTTACAGATACCCTCACAACTTCCCTCTCATTAGATCTTGTCGATGAGTCACCAACATTCAACATTCTACTTGTATACCAACAATCGCTACATTAATCCTCATCTTCCAATAAATAAACATCAACAACGTCTGATCATGCTCTATCAAGGCCTTCCAATTTGATCCACAAACGAAATCTTGAATTCATGTCACCATCGGGAACCAACACAACATAAACACTACTTGCATTGTCGCCACCAGTAACATACGACACCAATATCTCACAATCGAAACACATCCGAGAAGCAAAGCTTCTCCCCCACTTAGCTTCAAACAAACTCCTGCAACAAGCAATCAGAAAAGAAACAAGTATCGATAGTGTTTCACATACTTATCGCGTACAGAGGAATAAGCAAAATTAGACGACACTGACCGGAGAGACCGACTTGCTCTTATACCACTAATGTAACACCCTATTTCTACCCGGTAATTATAAGGGAAATCAGAGTATAAAATTTTCAACAAACAAATGAGATGTTGTATTTTCAACTTAGAACAACTTCATATAACCATAATCAATTTAGATACATAACACTGGTTCAGATAAACTGATAACAACCTGATTTATTCTTTTGAATGTAAACAACTTTTATTAAAACAATTATTTAATAACAACAACTTAAAATTCAACTACTAAAACAATAACAATAATTAAGCAACAATTGTTCATCCCCCCGAGTGCTACGTATCAGAGCAACTAAACCGACTTGGACTAACAACAACTAAATTCTTCTTTCTCGAATACCTGCACGTTGTCAGTATAAAGGCAACGGCGAAACAAATGAAAGGGTGAGATATCTACCAATATAATTGAATTCATGATAAATAATATATTAGAATGTAGATCATATAATTCACCGCTTCACATAATCCAAACAACATTTATATCGATATTACCAACAATCGACTACAACATCATATATACTAACAATTAGCAACGACAACAATTATAACACAACAACATTTTCAACATAACATAACAACTATTTCACAACAAAACAATAACAACAACATAAGTCAAATGACACATCAACATATCAACTATAATTATGCGACTTCAAATGCGACTCAACTGTGCACATGCATGTAATACCATTGGAGTAAAACTCCCAACTTAGAACATTTGCCAATAATTCCAAGGCACAAGGCATAAGCCTTCAACATTTTGCCAATCCAGACCAACATTTTGAGCATTCGCTCCAACATAAAAATTTCCAATCCAAGCCAACATTTTGCCAATCCAGGCCAACTTAACAATGCAATGTATGCCATGCGACCTTAACCTCAATCAACAAGATCACGACAATGCAACAACAACAACACACAACAACGACAACATAACAACTAGTCAACTGAAATTCAACATTGGCCATAGGCCTACAACTCAGTACAATTCAACATTGGCTAAAAGCCTACAACGTAATCAACATATCAACGTAATTCACAACAACTCAACACTAGCTAAAAAGCCTACGACATAGTAACAATTCAACTTATAATCATTCGGTTTATTTTCATCAAATCCTAGTTAACTGTTTATCGGTTAGGATTACTAGTATCTCGATTCTACACTGCTATCAATAACCATTCTGCTACTATCCATTCACTATTGAATTATTATATTGATTCTAGTCATTAAGTATACTACTAGTCCACAATACGGCAACTAGTCGGCTTCTACTATTTCAACGCTACCATAAAACCTCGGCTAACCAAAACACCGTTTGTTATCTTCAACCATTGTTCTTGTCGGTATTCACATAATCTACATAATCCAACTTAATTCAACTAAGCATCATACAACCATATGGTCACTTCATTAATAAACTTCCTACCAATCTA
Organism: Vicia sativa; assembly: GCA_021764765.1. Classification (NCBI taxonomy): domain Eukaryota; kingdom Viridiplantae; phylum Streptophyta; class Magnoliopsida; order Fabales; family Fabaceae; genus Vicia; species Vicia sativa. Next base: position 314,918,544 of record CM038792.1, read on the forward strand.
ATCACTTATCTTAGTTAATTCCAATGGCATACAACGACAACATAAACCACCTCGTAGAACAACAAATTAACCATCAACGTTGTCCATCAAGCCTTTAATAACAACAACGTTCGACAACAACAACGACGAACAATAACAATTTTCAACAACAACAACGCTCAACATCAACTACTTTCCGCAATATCGGTTCATTATATTCAACATGGATTCAACAAAACAAACATGTTACGATAGCTTACATGAGTCATTCCCTCAATTCTTCCAATTTCGATTAATCGGCCAAACCGGTTACATTTACCGACATATTAATTCAGAACTATTTCTAATCGATTCCTATGTCATTCCTTACTAATCACCAGTAATATCTTACTCATAAAAGCCTACACAAGGTTCCCTAACTAAAGAGTTTAAATTGGGCAGAATTCACAAATCAGAAAATGTGTTCAAAACAACTCAGTATGCGCCGCGAGCACTCCTTCGCACCGCGACTTTAGCAGACTCAGTTCGCGCCGCGTTAACCTGTTGGCGCTGCGAGCGTGACAAAATGGATTTTCAGCGCTGCCAGCGTCTTCCTCTTGCCATTTTCCAAACTTTTTAGCACCCAACACCCACATAACCCAAAATGAAACATCCTAAGGTACTAGTAACATGGGAAATCAAACAAAGACAACATTCACCAAATCATTCCACAAGTTTCATGAATTTTCAAGCTTCAATTTAAAATTTCAACAACAACAACAAAACACCAAAACAATGGAAAAACTATAAACCCCACCCCACATATCATCCATCATGTATCCCGTTATAGAGTTAGAACCCACCCTTACCTCTTTGATGGCAGCTCTAAACTTTGATCGACTTTCTGAAACTTAGCTGTAACAATTTTCCTTTTTCTTACCTCTTCTCCAAACCCTAGCCCTTTTTCTCTTCTCCTCTCTATTTCTCTTCTCTTCTACTCATAAAACAACTCCTTTCTTTCTTTTATAATGTTACCAATAATAATAATAATAATACTAGTTTATTTATATATCTTACTAACTTATCATAATGGACCTAACAAATAACACCTCATTATTACTTTGCGATACCACAATTAAAGCCCAAATCAATTTAGTAAAATAGTTCATTATTAATAAATTATTTCTAACATTATTTCTTCAACGTATCAACTTAATTAATTATTCGACTAACCGAATAAAATTCGACTTCAACTTAATCATTCAAATACATTTCCAAAATAATACCGACAAATTGATTCTCGAACTTCGTATAAATTCAATAATCAAATCCTTAAATAATCTAATTAATCAATTAATTAAATTCGGACCTTACATTAGAAGGACAAAATCAAATTTCCAATGATTTGGTATGCTCATATAAGGGTGGAATGAGGATTTCCCTATGGAATTGCACTATAAGGCCTAAATATGATAAGATGGATGACGTGGGCCCAAATTCATGGAAGTGGGACCATGTTACGAACTCAATTCAAGAGAAGAAAAAGTTATTAATGATAAAAAGAAACTATTACAAAGAATAAATTCCTTAGCAAAACTCCTCAAAAGAAGAAGAAATCTCCATTTGCCCAACCCTAAGATTCTAATACAAAAGATTTGGAATAATCCATTATTTCCCTCTCACAAACCTCGTATACTCTCCTTCACGGAACGTCCCTATTCTCTTAACCAACTCACGTGTAACTTTCTCATTATCTCTAATCAATTCACATGTAACTTTTTCTTTCTATCTAACTACTTGCCAACTCAACATTATCTCTCTCCTTTGGACCTCCTTCTTTTTATGAGTCCTATTAAGCCATCTAATAAGCATTGAAAAGAGAATTTCTTAATACACCCTTATATCTTCTTAGATGTCTCTGGAGAATTGACAAAAATGTCTCCTATTTTTGAAAATACATTTGCGAACTCACATTTTCTCACAAAAAAAAACTCCATAAAATTTTATTAAATTCATTGTGCTGTCAAATAGTAGAAGGTATTCACAAATTTTCACCACCACTTTAACATATCTGTAATTAATGACAATCTCATAGTATTTAATGATCAAAAATGATAGCTTAAAATAGAAGAATTGAAATAATGGTCAAAATCGATGGTCTTAACTCATCATCTTTGTAAGTTAAGATTTTTTGAAAATTTGACAGCAAATAACTTTTTGAATATACATATCTGAAAACACATTCGTAGATTCATATCTAAAAATATATTTTTTTGTTAAAAATAAAATTATTTTGAATATGCATATCCAAAAACACAAACATGTTTTGTACGTGAAAATAATGTCCTCTCCAAAAATCTCCGAAAATACAAGACATTTGTATACGCATATCCGAAAACACAAACACGTTTTGTACGTGAAAATAATATTCTCTCCAAAAATCTCCGAAAATAGACATTTTTGTCATTTGCCAAGGGTTAAAATATTCCCTTAAAAATTTAAACGTAACAACTTTCTTAAATGTGTAAAACTAAGGATAAAGATAATATCTAGAATCCAGAATTATGATTTTATTTTTCTTCAAGTGCAATATAAACAATACAATAAGTCGCCGGTTCCAGTAAACAAGTAAATTTCTCCAATCGTGGTAGCTTTAACGCATTTTACGAATAATAAAAACTTGAAAAAAATACACATCCACAATTTTTTATAATACTTCACCATTTTCATTCATTAAAACCTTATTACTACAGTCAAGGAAAAGAACCAATAGACTCAACCAAAAAAAACTCTTGGTGAGAGCAAAAAATGCAGAGCTGTTACAGAATACAAACTGCGTATCCTAAACAATTGATTGAACTCAAATAAATGGGTAGAAATATAGTTGTATTATTCAAACAATATTTTCATAGATAGCAAAATTCCCTACAGTGCTTATTCAACAAAAATTCCAATATTTTCAGAGATGGCGAAATTCCCTACATTGTTTATATAACAATTTCCAATATTCATAGCAAATGCTTCATCAAAACGCCAGATTATTTGTTAAACATGAAATGAAATCCAAGAAAAAACTTGAGCAAAGACAAGAAAGATAGACCAATAATACTCCAACTGACTGAGAACGAGACATACAAAACTCGAGAAGATGAAACTAAAACCATTAACACCGAGAAAAAAAGTTGACAGAACTTATTATTAGACATGCCAATTCCACCCTTGTCCAATGGTCAAATTGGCCAAACCCACAATGCTGCTTCAATTTCAACATGTGAAACCTAGTAAGGATCAAGCTTAAACCTAATCCTGGAAATACTACCCCACTACTGTTCCCTAGAAACAACAAACTGAGTAACAAAAAGCCCCCCTGTCAAAAGAAAATAAAAGACGAGAGGAACAAATCAAGCCAATACTATCATAATACACAATGGGCCTGATTGCAAATTTATCACAGTGCTACATGGCATTAACAAGTAAAAGATATGAATGAGGATGCTAAAACACTTTCAAGGTAAGATGCACCTGATGATTACTTCCACATCAAACTGCTCCAAAGTAACTAGAAACACAAGGTTGTAATGAAATTTACTGCCATTCTACATAAACAGCTCCTTAGATGAATGTCTTGTTATCTAATTTACTCACCACAGACTATGAGTTTATATGGTGACCATTGCCCCCAGAATTGCTATTATATCCAACTACAGAGCGCTGAGCAAAATCGAGTAATATTTTTTTCTGGCGATCATCAGTGTGAGGTAGACTTGCACGCAAAAGCTCAACGGGCATTTCCCTACTTATAGCTCTAGCAACATCAGGCCCAATGACTGCCACATTTGATGTCCCTTGAGTAAGAAAGGAATGCATGATGCTGTCATATTTATTGACACAATACTTGGTGAGAAGGCCAAAGAATTCATCAAATGAAGCCTGCCAAAGTGAACGATTTCGAATGTTATAGTTGCTAGCAGCGTGAGGATCAGTTAACAGTTCAGTAGCTCTCTCAAGCACTGATACTAAAATAAGGGAAGTCCCGTCTCCAGCAGGGCTTCCAAGGGGGCGTAGAGGCGGAGGCTCAGAAGAACAAACAACTGAAGCTAGGCAAACACTAAGTGATACAAGATCCATTTCCCGGATGCATTTTGAAACCACATTTGCAAGGTTAATTACAGTTTCTGCTGCAGCTGGATCGGAGGGAAGACCGCCAAATAAGAATCTTAAATGACGAAAGATGGTCATGCAGACTATTCGCATAAGCTCCCCACCTGGAAAAAGTAGTTGGAGGTACCTAGCAAGTAACTTTCGACCTTTGGGTAGAGAAACTATCCTGAGAAATACAAAGTCATCTTTTGCAGCAAGTTCAACTGCATGTCCATTCTTTCCAAGTGGATCAACTAATTGAAGTGAGGCTGAAAGTCCTTCCAAAAGACCCTTCCTTTTCCGTTTTAAATGATCTCCATTATCTTGAAGCTGCTTGTTAAACTGTAGGAAACGATCAATATCATCTACATCAAGAAGAACACAAAGACCGTCTTCAATTGTGACCCTTGCTGCCAACAATGGCTCCTGTTCAAGAGGCTTTTCTGATATGTTTTGATCGGGACCAACAGCACGTGAAGAATTTGGTGGATCAACTTCCAGTAGAGGACGGGGTCTGCGAATTGATGAGAATGGAACCCTCCCTAGAGCATCAACCTGAAGAAAAGCATGTGGCTCATTAGCAGAAGCTCGTAAAGGGATTTCCCTTATTTGAGCTGGTGAAAAGTGACGCCTCAGTTTAGCACCTGAAGATTTTTTCGCAAGACAACCTTGATTGTAATAATCATCTACATATGGATCATTACTATGTGTTGCTGCAAGCTGCAACCTAAATATATTCTCAAGTTCCTCAGTCGTCATATACCTAGACCTAAAACGGGGCCATCCATTATTGAATTTATTGTGGTTACTCGCATCAAAACCCTGAGGCAAAAATCGGAGATTCTGCCTACCCATTGGACCAGGTTTTGGCATTTGATCCCTCAGTTCCATCATCCCTAGCATCTGATCATATTTGTTGATCATTGGTAAACCAGAAGAAATATTGGGATGAACTCCATTATACATCCCTGCCTGGTTGACCAAGTGATTCGGTATTCGCTGATTAAGAGGGGAACCCATAGGAAACTGGCGAATGTTTCCACCAAAAGGTGACCCGTGGTTTAATCCACCCAACTGTAGCGCAGAATTGGATAAATGAGAACGATTTTGCGGAGATAGGGCCATCTGAGCTCCTGCAGCATGATATGGAATGTTTAAGGGGCCTGTATTATGACTGGGAGAAGCCTGCTGAGGTCTACCACCCGGTGGAGGATAAGATGTAAAAGAAGAATTTGGTGCCAAAATAGAATCATTAGAAAAATGAAGGTCCTGTTGTTTGTCAGGATATAAAGATGTACTGTACAAGGACTTTGATTCTTCTATGTGTGCAATGGAGGAATGTGGCTGTGACGACCATCGTTTGCCATCCTGTGTTTCAGAATCACGAAAAGACTGATCAAACCAATTAGGAACTGATTCATTTGACCCATGTTGAAGGTAGGGTTGTTGCTGCCTTTGCTGCTCAGGATATGACAAAGTTCTATACAAGGAATTAGAATCTTGCAAAGGGGCAAGAGAAGAATAAGGCTGCGATGACAGTCTTCTTCCATCCAAAGAACCTTCACTATCATAAGGATTCTGGTCAAACCAGTTAGGATCATCATTTCTCCGTGTCCATTCAGCCGTAGAATCTGAGTTATAACAACATAAATAATTCAGTGAAGTGGAAAAAAACTGTAAACAGTAAAAAAGAAGGAATGCTGGAATAGAGCTACTAAAATGCAAAGAATACGATAGCATTGAACATAAAACATGGTACCTCAAACCTCATCTTAATTCAACAACAAACTTCAGAAGTGAATTAATTATACGCACGCAGACAGACAACCCATTGTTTTTAAATTGCAGCCATAAACTCTGCACGGTCTATGGCAGGCCATAATAGCCCTTTGGGTAAAAAATAACCTAAAATGCTGTAGAAAAATCTCTTTATCAGCAGCCATATATGTGCAGTATTTATTGCTCTTCTCAGACAACATCTATTTACTAGCAAGCTTCACTTTCCAGTGAACGGTCTTAATTTCTTTTTCATAATTTTTATATTTGTTTTGCATCCTCTCCTCTTTGCTCTCTAATGTTCATCGTTCTATTATGTCCTATTTCTAACTATAGTCTCTTTTTATCATCTCCAATTCACTTTTTTCTATTTCTTGTTATCAACTAACTGACTTTTGTTATCATCCTTTTTTTCCTTTTGGTCATTACTCATTTCGATATATCCATCTTGTTCTGTTTTCATTCTACTTTTACCTCCATATCTCCAGTTCAAAGACGTTAGATTTCTTATTTACCCTCGGCAGTTTTTTGGATATTAGTGTGTGTGGGTGTGTATAACCACAACACTTACACCATAAACCGCAATGCCATCTTCCATATTTATAAAGTAATTCAGAAAATCTATCCCTTACTAAGCCATTAATGCATAATACAAACTGCTACAGTATATTGAATAATTAATATATTGAATAAATAACAAAATAAAATGCAGAAAGAGATCATCGTTTCATTTTAAAAAGGAAAGTGAAAATTGGTGAAATATTTAAAATTACTATACTCACTTTCTCTTGATCCCCGTGCACCAATAATTGATGTGCTCTGTGGTCCAATTTCAACCTTGTTCAACTGAAGTTATAAATGAGAAAAAAATATCAATCCATATATTTTTATGCATAGGACAAAACTTTCACAGAGAAGGGCATTATTATCAAAACAAAAAGTGAATCATAAAAGGGAGCATACAAGGCGCAGAGAGAGAGAGAGAGAGATCAAAGAACTAGCTGCGGTGTTTGAGACAGAACTTTTAGATTTTGATGACGATAAACATTGAAATAATCCGGAAATGGAACAATTCAAATAAAAGAAAGTAATTTTGAATGTGAACTAGCTTTTCAACTTTTCCCTTTAACTTTCTTTATTTCTTTCCATTACAGAAGTGATTATGAAAGAGATTACTGTTAAAAAATAATGAGTGGATTATCTTTTAAAAAGCATATTTTTTTCTTTTAAAAATGAATTGAGTGGATTATCTTCCTCGCCGGAGACGGAGAATGGCGTGTTGAAAGGCAATCGAGGCAAATCACAGCTTATATATATTGAGAAGTTTATGCATTAGGTTGATAATATGAATAACTCTAACTCTTCTGTTTTTTATTTTAAGAACAAGTCACGTGAAACTCATGTGATACCTCTTCAGTTTTATTATTTAAGAAAAAACTAAAGTCAATTTTCTATGCTATTACCGCTACAACCGCTATGGCTGAAACTGAAATAACAGCTGCTATTGCCCTAATAGAGAAGAAACTGGGATAGCATCATAGGTTTCATAGTAAATCCGTTACGCGGGTGCTGCTATAGACAGTATTTGATGACACTGCCAAGAACCCTTGGAAACTAAACAAGTTCAATGAATAATGATTCGGTCGTAGTTAAAAATTTGGCGATTAGTTAGACAGAAAAACTCTTGAGCTAAATCTTAGTGATACTACACCCAATTGAGCAGAGTACGGGTCTTATGGATAGTGGTGATCAAGGCATTGAGGATCTAGGTGTAGACAACAGGTATTGGGATACTCCATAAGAATAGGTTGTTATATGCCTTTATCTGACTATTAATTGATCTCAATAACCGAAAACTCATTTTTAACTCTTTCACAGACACATAATTGAATCATTATACAACAAAATCATTGTTTACATGAATGCAACAAGTCAAGAATACGACAAGTAAGGAATACGGCAAGTAAAGAATACGATGAGTAAAGAATACGACGAGTAAAGAATACGACAATTCAAGAATATGACGAGTAAGGAATAAGACTAGTAAGGAATACGACAAGTAAGGAATACGGCAAGTAAGGAATACGGAAAATCAAGAATACGACAAGGAATACGACAAGTAAGGAATATGACAAAATCATTAATTTTCAGAAACATAAACATTTTAAAAAGCATAAATCTTCATACTAAAGTATGCAAATGAAGATATTGTAATCATCAGGAGACTCGATCACTCATTATCTTTTTTGTATTGTTTAAAATTTGATCAATAATGATAAGTAAGCAAAAAAAACTCGTGAGCTAAATCTTAATGATATCCAATGATGAGCTGATTATGATAGTAAGGAGACATTGAAAATCTAGATGTAGACAACTTGGATTAGACAGTATAAATTAAGAATAGGATGTTAATTGGCTCCTTTTGACTGCAATATGTATCCATAACTGAAAATTCATTTAAGCAGACGAGAGGGAGTATAACTTTAAGCAGTGTTGTCCATGGTGGAGAGGCATAATCCCGCCATACTGGACGCTTTGCGGCGCCAATATAGCGGATTATGGCAGAAAAAACTCGCAATATCGACTGATATTTACCATTGCGGCAATCCCAAAAAAACCGCCATGTAAATCCTCCGTAGCGCCGCAATTGCGGATATTTGATAACACTGACTTTAAGTGCATAATTTTAATTTTAAAACTAATGTACAAATTAAGATAGTAAACGATCAAAATATTCAATCACTTATCCAAATAAAATTCCAAGTATTCACAATAGCATAGTATATTTTAATTTTACACCCTTACCTTCCAAAAAGCAGTGCTGAGATCATCAATATCAGAAAGAGATTTTACATCCTCGACCTTCAATTGAAATTTTAAAAAATAATTAGCCGACACAAATTTTAGCATCGTATTCATAAAATTCAAAAGACTGATATAAGCGAATAGATCATATTTTTTTTTTAAACTACAGAAAATTCAAATGAAATGGTAAAAAAAAAAAAAAAAAAAAACAATTTTGGTAAGAAAAGTGAATTAAACCTCGTCTCTATTATTAAGAAGGAACTCCTCCTCGTTAGAGTCGGGCAAACAGTCATCCTCTTCTAACCCTCCCAATTCAACTTCATCTACTTGAGCATTTTGACCGAAAAATGCATACTGCGTTGCATCAAAAACTGCACCTTCTGCAAGAACAAAGAAAAGCTTCAGTCAAATACCCAACAAATTAATGCATATAAAAAATAACATTCTACTGTGTCTCGTTAAGCCAACTCAGTTGGTAGATGTGCAAAGACATCAGACACGGCAGGTGCGCTGACACTTTTATCATCAACTAGAACCTCTAACAACATCACAAACTCAAAAATTAAAACAAAAACTCATCCAAAAAAACAATTCCTAACTAATAATCTAATCAACATGAAATTTTTCAAAAAATTTCAAAATTCTACAAAACTATAAACTCTAGTTAATGATTATACTTAAAGTAAATCACTATCTAAAACACACCAGATCTAATTATACAATCTGAATTAAAAAAAAAAAAGAATACATAATCAAAATCCAAATTATATAAAAAAAAATTAGTTAGAAATTGAAAATCAAAATGAAAAGGAGTTGAAATGAAACCTTTGGGAACATCCGGAAATTGATGAAGATCTAGTTTATTGGGAAGTCCTCCAACATCATCCCCGCCACCAAACCCATCCATCTCTACCATAGAAACGCGAAACGAAGAGAAAACGAAAACGATTGAAGAGAATTGAAAAGCGCAGGAAGGGTAAAGAGAAGAAGAAAATAGAGTAAATTGGATTTGGATCGGGGGAAAATGGAAAGGGCGTAGGTATTTAAGAAAAGTTTAGAAGAACCCTAAAACCAAAATGACTCGTCCATTATTCTACCTCCAGATAATACATACATATATACATTCATTTTATTTAATTTTATTTTATTTAATAACCACACGTGTTTTTATCAATTTAAAAATTAATTAACCATCATTTTTGTTTATACTATTAAGAGTATTGTTGATTGTTGATAAAGAAATAAAACAACAAAGATATACGTTCAACTCTCATGTTGGTGTAATAGATAATTTTAAATTAATTTTATAAATAAATAAATTATATTAATATATTGGATAAAAGGTTAGATATATATATAAAAAGAAGCATTACAAAAATGGAAACAAGTTATTCCAAGATCATAAAATCTAAAAAACGATATACCCAACTTATTCTTCACAAAGTCACTCTGAAATAGCGGAGGAATGAAATCAAAAAAGATAGGGTCACTTATGTCGCGTGCGAAATTCGCCAATCCACCTATTTCTAAAAGCCAAGGGGACCAGACAATGGTTGGTAAAAGCTTTGACCACCATACTGGAATCTGTTTTCAACTAGAGCTTATTCCAACTATGAGCAATGCTAATCTCCATAGCAAAAATAACGGCACCAAATTCCGCCTGAACAGAGAAGATGCAGCGAAGACGCTTAGCAAAAGCATATAAGAAGTCACCTCGATGATTCCAACCATGAATGAAGGCGTCGTCACTGTTACATTTGACCCAACCAACAAGCGGAGGAGCCCAAATGACCTCCTTAATGGAAGGAGCCTTAGGCGGACAGATATTGACATGGAACGCCTTAATGTAGTAAAATTCCAAGAGATTAATTTTGGCATACTTCTCCGAATTATTACCTGACAGCAACACTTGAGATGAGATCCAGCTAATTACCATAGAAGTGAAGATATAGATATTGTTATGTTTCACCTGATTTCTTGTTATCCATATTTTTGTACAGCGAGTTAATAATGGCAGCACTAAGGACAAGGACCGACTACGGAGAGTTGTTGGCATAGTAGAAATTAAGTCTAGTTGTTGGCATAGCAGAAATTAAGTCAACCCTCAATGTTAGGAGGAGTGTTAGAAATCTGAAACTTCACTTTCAGCCAATTCCAAATGTAATTAGAGAAAGTGCACTAAAAAATAAGATGATGGTAGGAATCCGTATTTATACGGCAAAGGGGCACCGAGAAGTCAAAGCAATATCACAATCCATTAAAAAATCATCAGCGGAGATTTTCATATGAAGCGTCTTCTATACAATTATGGACCGGCTTGAGGGAATATTGCGGTGCCATATATACTTAAAGATAAAGATAAGATGATAGATAACTAATTAAGGTAAGATTTTATTTGGAAAAAAATTGGATGAGAGAGAAATTGAAATGTATGATAGATATTTTGTTTGTTACAAATGATATGATGTACTTTAATAGTCATGAAAATAAAGTTGTACTTTCTTTTGTTTAAAATAAGAATAATGTGTGTTGTTGTATTGTTTTTTTTTAATAAAGAATAATGTGTTTTGTTATAATTTTAAAAAATAAATATAAAATTAATTGTTTTGATAAAAAAATAAAAATCTAGTTTATTCTATCAACATAATGTTTTTTTTACATTATATGAAATCAATTATTTCATTTAATTTAAAATAATTTTAGTTAAATTTATTTACATTGATTAAAAGAAAAACTATTAAATGAAAGAGAAAAGAGGACATGCATTTAATTTTACAATGTCAATCAATTACAATCATCATAAGTACTAAATTATATTATTGTTTTTAAATAAATTATATAACAAGACAAAATGATAATTTTGATTAAATAATTATGTAAAATTATTTTATATTGTCAGTGCTTAACATTTTAAATCTAAATAAAATAACATTTATATTAAATTAACTATTTATGTCTTCTCATTATCATAATTATGAAATATAATATTTTGAAGTATATATATATATATATATATATATATATATATATATATATATATATATAAATTTATTTTCTTTTAATTATTTAATAAATATTATTTTTTCCCACTAACTTCTTAATAATAATTAATTTATCTGTATTCATTATATATATATATATATATATATATATATATATATATATATATATATATATATATATATATATATATATATATATATATATATATATATATATATATATATATATATATATATATTTATTTATTTATTTATTTATTTTCTTTTAATTATTTAGTAAATACTATTTTTTCCCACTAACTTCTTAATAATAATTAATTTTCTTTCATTAACTTCTATATTCATTTAATTATTATTTTTATTTATTAGGTTTTTAATCAATTTTTTAATTATGATTATTTTATATATCTCTTTTATTAGATTTTTCTCAATTTACTAGGTTATATAAATCTCTTGGAAATTCTAAGTTCTCCATAACTTTTTTATAACTATCTTTCTAATTAAAAAATAGAAGACGCCAACTCAAAGTCACATTTATTTAAGAAAAACTAAATTCTTAGTAAATTAATTAAGTCTAAATCTTCGTGTATGAATCTCAATGATGTGGTATAGACTTTGTCGCAAACTTTAAGAATAAGTTATTGAATAACTTATCTCAGCAAAAAGCAAGAGTCGCCACCAAATTTTATTGATTTCAAAAAAAATGAGAAAGGATCGAATAAAACTCACAAAATCATGCAAAGTAAAAAATAAGGCAAGAAGCAAAACAAGAAGCAAAGCACAAAGAGAACAGGGTACAGAGGTTGGTTATGCAAAAGAAATGTATTAGCACCTTAAACATTTACGGTACTCTAAAGGAACCTCTTGTAAATCTATGTATTTGGCTAAAATGATTGTTTGCAAAATGGCTGGATAGATGGAAAAATAATTTATTTTTAATATTTTGATGCGGCAAGACTTTGAGAGCCTTGTGCCTACGTACCACCAATGTGCAATGACGAAATCAGAATCACGTAGTTCTTCTAAAAAAAGAACAAAACTTGTTGTGTTGGTTGATTTTAAATGAAGAGACAAGTTGTCCTTTTTAGGAGAAGACGCAACTAATCACCCATAAAGTATGAGAAAATGGACAATGCATCCTTCACATGAGAGAGGTCTTACACTTGAATAAGATCAACAAGTGCCTCAAGCACTCAAGTGAAAAAGTCAACACTTTTACAATCATAACCACAAGGATAGGAGAGTGACATCTCAACTATGAATGACTCGTGTCTAACCTTGAAAAGATTTCAAAAGAAAAATCCAAGTGGCAAAAAGGTTTGAAGTGAGGTTGGATGTTTTTTAGGTCTTTTGAAAAGGTTTGAACATGCTTATGTGGTTTAACATTTGATTAAAGAAAAAAGTTTTGAAAAGTCACTTGACAAAGTCAAGGTTTTATTATGAAAGTGATTCAAGTTTAAAAACAAGAGTCCTTTGAAAAAGGGATAAGATTTTGAAAATTAAAAAAATGAGAGGAGATGAAGAGACTATCCTAAAGCACAAAGTAAAAGTAAGAAATAATGATCTCATTGTAAGGTAGTCTAAGAGGAAAATGTGTGTGTATTGTGAACTAACTCGGATAAGCAAACATATTGACATAAGTCAAACCAAGCATTTCATTCCTTTGGATTCAAACCACGATAAGCACAAGCAAGTCGATCATACTCAAATGAAAGCAAATCTCATATGAAAGAAAAACTCAAGTCAAATAGATCAAAACCACGTATAAATGCTACATCTAAAACCAAGGTTACAAATGAACAAATGAAACATGAAGTAAATATTTAATCAATTAATTAAGAATTGATTAAATTTAATTAACTAGGTTAAGAAAAATAATTAGCAAAAATAATTAATTTTAATTAATAAAATCAACTAATTAAATCAAATTTAATTAAGTGATTGATTAAAAGCTCATTGTAAGAAAGCCCATGAGTAAGTTATGTAAAGTGAAATCAAATAATTAAATAGCAATTAAAAAAATTAAATGATTAACACACAAAATTAATTAAGTTAAATGAAAATATTTAATAAAACTAATTGATCAACATTAGTTAGATTAAATAAAAACAATTAACAAATAACAAAATAAAATGAAACAAAAGAAATAAACAAGAGGAATTTATGTTGCAAATAAGTAAAGCATGGGGGTATGAACAAAATTTTCTCTGGGCTTAAGTTGAGGCCCAAGTGTTTTTTATTCATTTTCAGCAAAAACGAAATAAAAACAAGATGGAGGGGTGTGTGTAATGAAAACGGATGGGCTGTAGGAATAATTTCGGATGAGTTAGATGGGTTGTAAGGCTCGAACAAAAATAAAAGGGAAAAACCCTATAATGTATTAGGCAGACTCTCAACTTACTTACTATGTTTCATCTCACACTCTTTTGTGCTTTCTTTCTCCAAAAAAAACAAAACAAATATTTTATTCTCTATCTCCACTCTATTTCACGCTTCATCATCTTTTTCCTCTCAAACCATTTCCTATGTTTCACGCTTCATTATCTTTTTTCCTCTCAAACCATTTCCTCTGCTGCTTCTTTGCTTAAGACACCCAACAATAACAACACAACACTCTCATCTTCTCTTGCTCAATTCTCGATTAACTCTCTCTTAACAAACAATCAAACAATAACAAGGCAAGATTCAAGCATAATATTGTCACACCCCAAAATTTTCCCTACCATTTTTCATATTTTTATCCGAGCTGGTTTTGATTCATATTCATATGTTTCTATATTCTTTCATTTTATTCATAAAATTATTTACTGCATCCACAAATGACTTTTTTGTTGGTTCTTGCCCAAAGTCTCATTTGCACAGCATTTAGTCTATGGCTCATTGCATTACTATAGTTGGTTTAATTATATGTTGGATTTTTCTTGTAATACAATATGCTCAGTCCGAGAATATGCTTTTGGTTTATTTTATAAGGATTAAGGTTTTGCACCTAAGGATTTGATTTGTTTACATCGCACTGGAGAATTACTTGAAGAAGAAGAAAGAGCGTGATACATTGGTTTTGGATTTAATTTCCATACAAGCTTGAGTTATAAGTCAACATTTTGGTATACAGGGAAGGAATTTATTCATGGCTACAAAGTTGGACTTTTTGGTCAACAAATTCAACTTTAGAAGTTTGACTTTTTGGTTGACCAAATCCCATCTTTATTTTTTCTTGCATCAAGGCCATTTTGACCATTGTTTGAAGAATTTGTTTTGATTTAAAATTAATCACAAGTTTTGGGACAAAATTCAAAGAAAATGAAGTATTACACAAGTATTTGAAGTTTGTTTGGGATTCCATTGAAGATTGTTATTCTGTTACAACAAGTGAACCTAAATCATTTGAAACATTGTACAAATTATAAACTACAAAGTACAAGTAAACATGTCATGGATGTAAGTTATTTGAACACTAAGTGAAATCTTAATGCATCAAAAGCCTAATGTCCAGAAGAAACCTCCACCAACAATCATCTTCATCATCTTCATGCTTATGCTTATGGCCAAATCCAAAGCTATCAAGCAGCCTAAACGAACATGATATAGGTCCAACCATCATGCCTTGATCAACCATGCTCTCATGATCTTCAAATTTCTGCATTTTTTCCGACCTATATATATTCTCACATTAGTTCCATGCCAATTCAAGAACTTATCATCATTAGCTCTACCATCTACATATAAAGTCAACATCACTATTTATGCAGAAAGAACTAGAATTTCAATTCAACTTAATTCAAGAATACAAAAAAATGCACTAGATACAAATAGAATTCAAAACAGGGTATGAATTACAAGTCAACCATACTCGGGCCAGATTTACCAACATTCAGTTCCATGAGGAATAACTCAAAAGTCGCAGCAACAAGTTCACATATGGGAAAACCAAGCTTACCAATTAACTCTCCTCAGTGGTTGGCTCATCAAGTTAGTTTCTATCAATTGGAGCATTCAAAATCATACCTTGCAAATTGAAAATAACACTAAACAAAAAATCAGAGCAATTTGAAAATAAATGAAAAATCAAAAAGAGAAAATATTGTATTGCTTTCATTCGAGAAGGGACCACCTCCTTCTAGAGATTTCACTATAAACAAAACCAATATTTCACAGTCCATGTTTTACCCTTTGTTCTAATCTCTATTTTACCATCCATCTCACTCTTATTGGACCCTCAAAATCACCAAGGATTATTCCCTCTAACAGTTTTATGTAAGAATATGCACACCACACACAAAGTCAGGGACCAAATTTCATTTTCCTCACACTTACTCACCAATTCACACCAATTACAATCCTACCCTTAGTCTCACTCAATATTCCTATAAGACCACTCTTATTCATTCACTCAAGGAGGACCGGAGAAAACTCTCAAGATTCTGCTAAAAAACCTAATAAAACCTTTATATTCTCTACCTCAAATTCACCCTTGGAACCTTCATAAACCTCTGTCCCGAGCCTCTAATACACACTCAAACACCACTATAGAAAAATTCACTTTACAACCCTCATCAATCCTCCATATTCTCTCATTATCCCCTACTATACGCTTCACATACTTTACTCAAATAAACCATACTTCATTAATTGTAACACCCACTCAACCTTAACCGAACCACACTTTCCACTTCTACAAAACCACAAAATGATACATAATCAATAGAGGAGGAGGCCCAAGAATATTGGGAAGAAATATAAGAGAACATACCTACACCAAGACCTAAGAGGAACAAGAATAAGCCCAAGCATTTCAGTGATTTTGTTATGAATTAGTAAAATAACATCTAGAGAATATTCCTTAGTTGTGACTCACCAAGTTGTTAGTAGGTGATGTCACTAAATTTGTTATAAGTGTCATTGGATTTTATTTCCAATTTGTACTATTTAATTACTATTGTACACAGGAATATGATGCAAGTAACTCTCTCTCTTTACTATTGTTAGTTATATCTTTCTATTAGTATAGCCATTACAGCAGTGTTTCCGTTATAGTGGTGCTTTTCATTGTGCCATGACTCTTCCACCTCCCTCTATTGAGGAACTTTCCGCCACCCTCAATCAACTCTTCCATAGCTAACAGTCTTTTCAGGTCAGTGTTTCAGCTAACATCAACACTCTCACCTCCAAATTCCACGACCTCAGTTTACGCATTCCTCCACCGGGGCTCACTTCACCCTTCACTCTGCATGGGCCTAACATACATACACCACCTATAACCACCATGAAACTTGACATACCACGCTTTAATGGTTCTGATCCTTTCGGGTGGATATTTAAAATCAACCAGTTTTTTGACTTTCACCATACATCGAAAGACCAACAACTTCACATCGCCTCTTTTTACATGGAGGGAGATGCTCTTGCCTGGTTCCAGTGGATGTACTCTAATGGCCAACTATTGACGTGGCCCTCGTTCTTGCATTCCTTAGAATGTTATTTTGCGCCATTCTTGTACGAAGATCCCAAGGAGCAGTTTTCAAACTCTGTCAAAGACTATCAAGCTCAGTTTGAAGCTTTGGCCAATCGTATTGTGGGGTTACCACCACCGTTTTACTTGAGCTGCTTCATCTCCGGTCTCAAACCGACTATCCGCCGTGAATTTCAGGCGTTTCAACCAATATCCCTCACCCAAGCGATCCACTTATCACAACTGCAAGAAGAGAAATTCCTTGATCGTGCACCGTTTCCCCCAAAATCGTTTTAACCCACACCCATCAATTCCACCAGATCTTCTTTCAAACCAAGCATTTCGGTGACGCCGTCCAAATCTCAAACACCGGTTAAACGTCCCTCCCTAGAAGAATTACAAGTCTGTCGCGAAAAAGGGTTATGTTATAATTGTGATAAACGCTATCAAACTGAACACCGTTGCAAACATCAATTTCACCTTTTCATCTTGGAACTAACATCGCTGAGGAACCATCTATGGATCTTACAAAACCCATTTCACCCGTTCCTGACCCGGCCCAGATTAGCCTTCACGCTCTCATGGGTCACATTATTCCTCAAACCTTGCGCGTGGTGGGCCTAATTAACAAAAGCCTAATTTATATTTTGATAGATAGTGGCAACACACATAACTTCCTACAAGATCATGTGGCAAAGAAATCGGGGCTTCATACTGAACCAACTCACTCATTCAAGGTGTTAGTCGATAATGGGGAGGAACTACAGTGCACTGAAATGTGCCCACAGGTATCCTTAAAATTGGACCAGCATTAATTTGCTTTAGATCTTTTTGTTTTACCCCTCAGTGGCACTGAACTAGTTTAAGGGGTGCAATGGTTGAATACACTTGGTCCAATTCTCACTGATTATGACAAATTAACCATGACTTTCACACATAATAGTCCACTGGTTCATTTACAAGGGATCCCGAAACCCGGCCCGTCTGAGGCCAATCTTCATCAACTCCAGAGACTAATTAGCACAAATGCCATTGACACTTGTGTCCATCTGCAACTTGTCACTACCATTGATACTCCCCCATCAAACACCATTGATGAACGATTCCGCCTCTCCTCACCAAATATTCCAAACTATTCTAGACACCTCGTCACTTCCTCCCAAAGACACAGACCACAAAATGCCCCTTCCTTAATAACTTTGATCCGGTGAACGTTCGACCACACAGATACCCCCATTTTCAGAAACATGAAATTGAAACTCAGGTTAAAGAGATGTTATATAATGAGTTCATTCAACCTAGCACAAGTGCTTTTTCATCCCCTGTTTTATTGGTGAGGAAGAAGGATGGAACATGGAGGTTTTGCATGGATTATAGAGCATTGAACGCCATCACGGTCAAAGATTAATTTCCAATTCCGGCCATTGATGAACTCCTTGATGAACTGTATGGTACACGTTGGTTTTCCAAACTTGATCTTCGCTCTGGATGCCACCAAATTCGTATGTCATCCTCCGACATCCACAAAACGGCATTTCTCACGCACCAAGGTCATTATGAATTCCTCGTGATGCCCTTTGGGATTTGCAACGCCCCCTCAACTTTCCAGGCCACTATGAATCTCATCTTTGAACAATATTTATGTTGCTTTGTCATTGTATTCCTTGATGATATTCTAATCTACAACCCAACATTGGAGGATCATCTCCAACACTCAGAAGTTGTGTTTTGATGTTTGATGGAGGATGAGTTTTGCCTCAAATAATCTAAATGCTCAATTGCTCAAACAACCATCGAGTACCTGGGCCACATTATTTCAATTGAAGGTGTGGGGCCAGATCCTAGCAAAATGAGCGCAATGGTTAATTGGCCAATCCCTGTTAATCTCAAGCAATTACGTGGGTTCATAGGGCTCACAGGTTTTTACCGAAAATTTGTGCGAAACTACTCAGTTTTTTCTGCGCCACTCACAACCCTTCTGTGCAAAGATGCATTTTTTGAATTGTTGAAGAAAGCAATGTCTACAACTCTAGTGTTGGCTTTGCCAAATTTCCAGGAACAGTTTATTCTCGAAACTGATGCTTCGGGATCGGGGATGAGAGCGGTACTCATCCAAAACAATCACCCCATTTGTTATTATAGCAAACAATTATGCCCAAGACTGCTAACCGCGTCTACCTATGTACGGGAATTTTGTGCTATCACTTCAGCGGTTAAAATATGGAGAACATACCTATTGGGAGATACCTTCACTATACACACAGATCAACAGAGTTTAAGAGAGCTGATGACCCAAGTGATTCAAACACCAGAGCAACAATTTTATTTGGCCAAATTACTAGGCTACTCTTATGAAATTATTTACAAACACGACGCTCAGAATAAGGTCGCATATGCTTTATCCCGTGTCCATTGTTTGGCTTTCTCGATTCCTCATGTAGATTTTATTTACTAACTCAGGGAGCAGCTGGAAAACAATGACGGCTTCAAACTATTTGCACAGGATATTCAGACCAATCCTGCCAAGTATAAAGGTTTCCAAGTCCTCAATGGTTTGATATTCTTCAAAGGAAAAATCTTTATTCCCAGAGACACACCGCTAAGGCTGACATTGTTAGAAGAGTTTCATGCTTCTCTACTAATAGACACAGTGGCGTTCATAAAACCCTTGGTATATTAAGGGAGAATGTGTTCTGGTTCGGTAAAACAACTGGTTGAACATCATTCGATAACTATATTAATGAAGTCTCCATCGAACATTTTTTATCCCGCGAGAGAAAAAGAAAACATCGAGTAAACCTGAGAAGGGAGAAATCACGGTCTTACGACCGAGAGATTGGGGTAAGGGAGTCTATTACACGGGGGGAAAGGATTAGCACCCCATGCGCCTATAGTACTCTACGATATCCACTTCTATGTTCTATCTAATGGGTGTGTTATGTCTATCTATCGCTTAATCGCTACAGTGCATGTGAAAGAAAGAAAATAAAGAAAACACGGGAAAAAGAAGGAAGTATTTACAAAGTTTTTCTCGATCGAGACCCGTGACAAGATGCCTACGTATTCCCTCATGCAATGGGAAAGTCAGAGCGTCGTATTTCGGCTCACTTGTTTTGGTGGTTTGCAATTGTTTTTATGGGAAGATCTATTCCGCATCCTCACAATTGCGAAAAAGGTTTGTAGTGAGGTTGGTTGCTTTTACCTTTGAAAAAGAGTTTAACCATTATTAAGTGTTTTGATTTTCCAAAGAAAAGAAAAGAATTTTTAGTTTTATTACATGCAAAGATGCAAAAGAAACATGAAAACATGTAAAGGAACACTAGTTAGTTCTTCCCTAATGTTATCATGCAAGGTTGGATCTAAGGTTGAGGATGTAAGGGAATCTCTACATCTGTTGACATGCAAAGGATTCAAATTCTAATGTCTAGGCTCGAGAGCTATCCTAACCGAATGGTCCTAAGGGAAGCTATCCTAATATACGTCTTGGTTGTAGAACAAAGGGATGCAAAGGGATGAAGCAAGCAAGTGCTTTGGCAGAAGCACACAAATAATACAATACACAGACAAATGATGACACATGCGCAGGAAAAGAAGGAAGTCCCATAGCCTACAACAACACCGAAGCAACCAGGAGCCGACACATTCGATTCCCGCGAAAGGTATCACCACATGATATGAGCTATCAAGTGTGAAGAGAAAATGAGTGCATGTATCAGCAGTAAATGCGAACCCCAAGAAAAAGCGTAGAGAGTCAGAATTGGGAACTCTTGCCACTTTTTATTATTGAATCAATAAAGGAAGCAACACGATTCGCGTGTGCTGAGATGACACGGACTAGAACTGTGAGGGGGTTGATTGTGAACCCTTTCTGCATGCCCATCATATCATCATCACATACAACACCTGTAGATCTCATCAAAGCGGGTCTTTGCTTGGTGATGCCACTCTGGGTTGCCTAACCACTCATGACCTATGCAAGCACAAAAGTAAACACATGACCTAAAGCGCCTACCTATGCACGAAAGAGGACTTTAAACAAACCAAACACAAGTAGCAAACAGAATCACCCTAAAAGGGTCTTTAAATAAACCAGAGGGGCTTCTGAACATGCTCCAACTACGGAAGCCCCATCATGCATATCTATTCCTACTTCTCATGGAAAAAGAAAGAGGTAAAACCCTACTTTTCATGCTCTCTAGAAAAGTGGTAAAAGAATGCGATAAAAAGTTATAGAAAATACCACACGGATAATAATCCGTAAGCAATAGCAAGCTATGTAATACTCCAGAAAACTTCAAGTATTGCTGCCAAGCAATAAAGAAAACTGGTGAGTAACGCACTGAGGCATCAAAGCATGGGCGAAATGTGTGTTCGTACATATCCGAAGCAAGTAAACTTGCAAAAGGTTGCAATCCAGACAATACAAATAATGGAATGCGCGTTCATGCGTAAAAGGTATCAGAATGTGTGTTCGTACACATTCGGAATAAGATAAACCTGCAAGAAGTCATAATCCAGACAATATGATGTGCATCCGTACACAAACAAGTATTAGAATGTGTGTGTAACACAGTGGGGGAACTGACTTGTTTGTTTTACGTTTTATCGCAAATGTGTGGATAGCAAGAGTCACCACCAACTTTTCTTTTATCCAATAAAGGAAAGGTGAAAATAACAGGAAAAACCTTTGTTGGATTCTGAGTACGGGAGGTAATTATGAAAAGGGAAGTGATTAGCACCCTTTCCATCTGTAGTTATCTACGGGCTCTTAATTGCTTAACTCACTTTTGAAAATTGCTTTCTGTGTGTGTGATTTAAAAAGTATTTGAAAAGTATTTCGGTTTAACTTCGTAATGATTCTTGTATCAGTCCTCAAGAATGTATACGAAGTGTTTGGAAATATTTGTTTGGAAAATATTTAACTTTGTAATGATTCTCGTTAGAATGTATTCAAAGTGTTTGTTTGAAAAGTATTTTTTTTGAAAGAGAGTGAAGTGTGAAAAGTATTTTTTAATTAGAATGGAGCAAGAAATTAAAAGTCTCTATTACCTACTCAGAAGGTCGTTCTTGTTATTTTCCTTCTCCTTTAAAATAAGGTTATCCATACCATTAGTTTGTAGGTAACTTTATCCATTGGATGTGAAGGGACAACCGTAGGATCATCGCAGGGTCATTGAAAGCAACAATGTGAGGATACCTTAGAAAATTCATAGGGACGATCATCACTTATTTGTAGGCAACAACTGAGGGACGGGATCATATATTTGTAGGCAACATCGAGGGTCATCGAGGGACTATGATCTTTGTGATGATTTTGAATCGAGGGCCTTTTGCTAATGGTACCTCTACGTTTGAGGGACATGACCATTTGTATTCGAAAGGAAACAAGAGAGGATACCCTAAGGGTACAAGTGTGAAAGTAATGTGTTTGATTCAAATATTTTATCTTGGTTATTAAGGTGATGTAACGTTGATTTTAAGATCTTGTCATACAATCCTATTAGCCATACATCTAAATAGTGTATATATGTACAAAAAATAAATGTGCGGAAAGTAAAAGTGCGGAAAAGTAAAGTTCTAAGCTATTACAGGGCTTTGGGGCAATTACATAGTACAGGTGCAAAAAGTAAAATGTGAGAATTTAAATCTACACTATTACAAAAATGTCCTTGCGACCTATACATCGATTTCTAGAATTTAAAATGCGAACAAGGCAATAAATAAATAAATAAATAAAGAAAAAATATTTTTGATGTTAGTAAAAAGGTTTAAAATTAGCAAACCTAATTACTAGAAAGGAAATTATTTTTGTGAATTTTCTGGAGTGATTTTAATGTGAAAACCCCTATTTCTAATTAATTAGCAATTAATTAAGAAAATAATTATAAGTGAAAGGAAAAATAAAATATTTTTGTGTCTAAAATTAATTAAACATTTTATTAACCTAAATCTAAAATTAAATTATTTTTTAGGGTTTTAGAAAATAGTTTAAATATTATTTAAAAAGAAATTAAATTAGTTAAAAAATAAGAAAATTGAAAAATGCAAGCAAAACAAGTGGTAAAAATTAGAATAGCCCTGGAGAGTGTTGAACTCGTGACCTGAGGGTCACAGGTTCAAAATTTGGCCACTAGGCCATGTGCTTGTGATGTTATAATCACGCCTCCAATAATATGTGTATGTAAACCTGTGGAAATCAGAAAATGTTAGAAAAATTACAAAAGACAGGGATCGAACCCATGCCTTGAGAGAGGAAGAGACTTAGCACGCGCATATTGAACCACTCGGGTGGTGATACATCCATGAATTATAGCACATGAGTAAGTATATATGCAAGATTAATTTCAGAAAATCAAACTTAAAATAAAACTCGCGCTGGTGGGACCCTTAAAATTTAAATCAACCAATCATATGCCTCCCTCCTGCCACGCCATCGTCAACGTCGATCAAGCCACCCTGGGTGGTGGCTCCGGTCGTCTTCTCCGATGAGGAGGAAATTGAAACCTGTAAAATAACGAGAATTAAAACAAAATGAGGACCCTACCCCCCTAATTTTGAGGGCTGCGAATTCAATGGTGGTATTGGTTTGTTTTGAAAGTTTCTCTATGCTGAGATACAGAGGTCTCAGTTCATCTTTCCATAACAAAGGTGTTTTAAGATTTAAGCCTTAAAGCTTACATGTAATGCATTATACGTGTTCTAATGGATGCCCTGAACACAAAAACACACATCAAATATGTCAACAATGCACATAAAATCAAAATTGAAACAGGGAGACCTTACCAAACCGGTGCACTTGAGGAATGAGGTTCTTGCTTGCTCTGGGCTCGTGTGAGTGAATGGACTGTCTCATGGAAGCCTCGGGAGTATGAATGAATGCTTAAGATCGATTGAGAACGGCTGAAATTTATGCTACGATCTTGCCCTAAACTTGCAAATTTTAAGAGTTTTGGCTAGGGTTTTTCAGGCTGCAAATCCGTGTCTTTTGTTTGTGGTCTTAATCTGATACTTTTAAGGAGTGAATTAGGTCAAAATTTTGAGTGAAAATATATTGCATTCAATGAAAGATATTTGATTGAAATTTTGACTCAAGTCTTCCTTTTTGTTGCTCAATCTTCCTCTAATGCTTTCATGCGTTTCTTGTCAGCTTGCATGAGCTATCTTGGACCTCAAGACAAACAAAGATCAAGCCCATACGTCTTTCCTTGTATTTTTTGTATTTTATTTAATTTAAATTGAATTTTAATATTTTAATTCAAAAATAAATTAAATAAATAGAAGAGAGGCGTGAAAATGGGCTTAGATGTCATGGACTATCTTAGAAATAAGTCCAAACTATAAAAACCATGACCCATTTGAAAAAAAAATTGAATTTGCTTAGTATTTCCCTTCACGCACTTCTTCAAAAATGCCAAACTTGCACAAGTTTTATCTTGCTCAATATTTATCATTTTGAAGTGTTCTTGGACTTCTTAGAAAGCTCAAGATGTTCTCTAAACACTCATTTTGGTTTTATCTCCATTGAAGCTTCCATGTTCATGTACACTTCTTTGGAGAAAGATGACTTTTTGTTGACTTGTAGAAGGACCTATAATGTATTGATCCATAACTCTCAAATGAAGCATTTTTTACCAAAGCTTGTGAGACACAAAGTTGTAGAGAATTGAATTCCCTTAAAAATGAGCTTTGGTAAAAAATATTCTGATGAAGTATGTGAAAGTTATGCCTTGTCAAAGTTCTGTTGACTTTTTACCAAAAAAAACCCTAATTTAAAAACTTTAGTCCTCAATTGTCCCCTCTCAAACTTATCCTTGGAAAAAAAAAAGCGACCTTAAGCTCAATTAGATATCTTGTGTAACACCCCTTTTATTTACTCGCGTTTTTATAGAATTAAATAATCAGAGTTTATCCACAATTAAGAGGCGTCACAATTTAAAACGTAAAATTTTGACCAAACATGTGTCATGCCTTCACTGAGGATTAAATCATTAAATAAATCATACTCAACGTCATGTTAAACAGCGGAAATGTAAACATAACCAAAAATCCCGAATACATCATTCAACAGTTATTCCAGGATGATAAATCAACATAATTCAAAAACTATTAAGAAGTATCCATTTAAAGGATCAAACAACCGTTTCCCCCAGTGTTACATCTACCAGAGCACGACACTGACACGCGGACTAAATCAAATGACTCAATGCTAGAGCTATCCTCACCAACTCCAATGCAGCTAATCACTTCGGATCTGAAATTGTTGAGTAAGGGTGAGATTCCAATTCAATATAATATGCATTATACGTTTCTAGAATACAACGGAATAAACAGATACGTTAATTTATTAACCAAACACAAGTCATAATCAATGCACAAGGAAGTTCACACAATGAACATGTATATAATCAAACAATGGAAATTGCAACACTGGAATCCATCCTAGCATGTTACAATCCCATATGCAATGCAGACTCTATGCATGTGGTACCAAAACGTGAACCGAGTTCACACACACCGCTCCGTTTACATGTGGATAGACAGTGTAATTCATGATTCGCCCATAGCTATTGGGTCAAGAATCCAGCCTCACTACCTCAACCTCCGGGTAAGTCTATTGGCTCAACCAGTTCACTTCCGCACAATGGGAATGAACCAAATTAACAAATGTATATGCATGCATCATAAAAGCATGCCATCATCATTTCACATATCATGACATTAATACAAATCACATCATGTCAAATCACTAGTGTATCTCATTTAATCAAAATGAATAGAAATTATATAACACTGTAAGCATCAATACCTCATCAGGTAACTCATACCATTCATAATAGTTCTCATTATCCTTAATTACTCATTCTTTTCAAAAATCGGGAGCGCGACCATTTTTAAAATAATTTAGCAAAATAATGTTTTTCTCTTTTCAAAAGGTAGTATTTAAAATTTAGGAAATAACGCCGAAAACGGCACTCGAATCGGAGTTACGGTTTAGAAAATATGAATTTTTGAAGTTTTAGAAAAATTGGAAAAATGCACATGGAACCCGATTCCTACCTATACAGGAACCGGTTCCTGAAAGTTTTCAAAAAGGCGCTCCCTGGTTTTTGTATGGGAACCCGATTCCTACCCATACAGGAACCGGTTCCTGAGCCTATTTTTCCCAGTTTTTGCAATTTAACACTGGGAACTCGGTTCCTCCCCACAGGGAACCGGTTCCCACGACCTCTGACAACATTTTTATTGCTTTTTGACAGCATTATGTATCTTTTATCACTTCCAAACTTACTAATACGATTTGGTATATTAGGAACACAATTTCATCATCATTTCACACCATTTTAACATCCAACAACATGGTATTCATCCTTATTGTTCATTCAACACACTAGATGATCCTAATCCCAAACTCCGACACAAAATAGGGTTTTCAATCTATAACCTATGATCAATTCTCTAACATACCGACTACCCGATTGATTCCCAAAACCCATAAAACATATTAACCGAACGAAATCACCCCTTACCTCGCGATGAATCTTCGATTTCTCTCGGCGTCGGCTTTTCCTCTCTTTTCCTCTTCTCTCCAATTCTACGTGAAAGCAGTTTCTCCAAAAAAACCTATTTTCCTTTTCTTTTCCTTTTTATACTCCTTTTAATATTCCTTTAATTATTCCAAATAAAACAAATAATAATAATTAGTAAAGTAGAGTAATTTACTCCTCATACTCACTAATTATTCCTACACCTCCAATCCTTTCTTTATTAAATAACCCAATTAATCCAACTAAAATTAATACTTAAGACTTCATTTAATTAAATAATTAAATCCTCACTTATTTAATATTTAAATTAAATCGGGGTGTCACAAATCTCCCCCACTAAAAGAGTTTTCGTCCTCGAAAACATACCTTAGACGAAAAGTTCGGGATACGAGTCCTTCATCTGACTCTCCAGCTCCCAAGCTCCACCTTTCTCTAACACACAAGCTCTCAACAAATCCTCTAACGACTGAATCGTCCTCTCCGTCTGACCATCTGTCTGTGGATGATATGCAGAACTCAATCGTAACTTAGTACCCAGAGCTTCCTGCAATCCTGTCCAGGACTTAGAAGTAAACCTCGGATCTCTATCCGACACAATGCTAGACGGAATACCATGCAAACTTACAATCTTCTCCACATACAATTCTGCCAACCTCTCCATCGGATAATCCATTCTTATCGGAATAAAGTGAGCAGACTTTGTCAATCGGTCGACAATAACCCAAATAGAATCACAGTTCTTCGTCGTCCTCGGCAAACCAGACACGAAATCCATTGAAATTCCATCCCATTTCCATTCCGGAACAAACAACGGTTCCATCAATCCTGACGGTTTCTGATGTTCAATCTTTGATTTCTGACAAACCAAACATGCATACACAAACTCGGCAATTTCCTTTTTCATTCCAGGCCACCAAAATAATTTCTTCAAATCATGATACATCTTAGTAGCACCAGGATGAATACTCAATCCACTACGATGTCCTTCTTCCAAGATACTCTTTCTGATCTCAGCAACATCCGGAACACACACTCTATCACCAAATCTCATAACGCCATTCTCATCAATTCGGAACTCACCTCCTTGACCTTGGTTAATCAATGTCAGCTTGTCCACTAACCCAACATCAGACTTCTGCCCATTTCGAATCTCTTCCAAAATACCACTAGTCAGCTTCAACATGCCCAACTTCACACTATTCTGAGTAGTTTCACATACTAAACTCAAGTCTCTGAATTGTTCCACTAAATCCAATTCACGAACCATTAACATTGACATATGCAAAGACTTCCTGCTCAATGCATCTGCTACCACGTTTGCCTTACCAGGATGGTAATTCAAACCAAAATCATACTCCTTGAGAAACTCTAACCATCTCCTCTGCCTCATATTCAACTCTTTCTGATCAAAGAGATACTTCAGACTCTTATGATCGCTGAACACTTCAAATCGTGAACCATACAGATAATGCCTCCACAATTTCAACACAAACACAACAGCCGCCAAATCTAAATCATGAGTCGGGTAATTCCTTTCATGAATCTTCAATTGTCTTGAAGCATAAGCCACAACCTGCTTATCTTGCATCAAAACACCTCCTAAACCCATTAAGGCGCATCACAATACACCACGAAAGATTCTTCCGGATTCGGCAAAATTAAAATCGGAGCACTAGTCAACCTCCTCTTCAACTCTTGGAATCCTTTCTCACAATCTATATCCCAAACAAATGCTTGACCTTTTCTTGTCAACTTAGTCAATGGTAAAGCTAACTTCGAAAATCCTCAATGAATTTCTGTAGTAACCGCGGACCAAGAAAACTACGAATCTACGAAGCATTCTTTCCACCGAGATACCGCTTCTACCTTTGTAGGATCAACAGCAATATCATTCTTGGAAATCACATGACCAAGAAAACTCACTTCACTTAACCAAAACTCACACTTAGACAATTTCGCATACAACTTCTTCTCTTTCAATAATTCCAATACAATTCTAAGATGCTTTGCATGCTCCTCATCATTCTTTGAATAGATCAGGATGTCGTCAATAAACACCACCACAAACTTGTCAAGATACGGATGAAATATCCTGTTCATATACTCCATAAACACACCAGGTGCATTAGTAACTCCAAATGGCATGGAATATTCATAATGCCCATACCTCGTTCGAATGCGTCTTGAATATCTCCGCCTTAACACGAATCGATGATATCCGGACCTCGGATCAATTTTGCTAAATACACAAGCTCGACCAATGATCCATCAAATCATCAATCCTCGACAGCGGATACCGATTCTTGATTGTCACTTTATTCAATCGCGTAATCAACACACGGTCTCATTGTACCTTTTCTTCTTAACCAACAATACCGGCGCACCCCACGGTGAAACACTAGGC
Source organism: Vicia sativa (assembly GCA_021764765.1). Lineage (NCBI taxonomy): Eukaryota > Viridiplantae > Streptophyta > Magnoliopsida > Fabales > Fabaceae > Vicia > Vicia sativa. The sequence continues at coordinate 314,947,626 of CM038792.1, forward strand.
CGAATAAACTTCTTCACAAGAAATTCCTCTAACTGCTTCTTCAACTCTGACAACTCAGATGCCGACATGCGATAAGGCGCCATCGACACCGGACTAGTTCCAGGAATTAAATCTATAGCAAACTTCACTTCTCTCTCAGGTGGTAGCTCACTAACATCTTCCGGAAACACCTCTAGAAATTCATTCACAACAGGTAATTCTCCATTCTTAGCCTTTCCTTTCACTTCCGTCGAAGAATATAACATAAACACCACTGCACCATCTCTAACAGCTGAATTCATCTGCTTAACTGACATAGTCTCATCTTCCACTTTAACTTCTTCAGGGAATAAGACTGTCTTCTCAAAACAATTGATATGAACTGGTTGAAGACCAACCGTTCATTCAAGGATAATGTCAAGTTGTTCTAATGGTAGGCACACTAAATCCATACTAAAACCTCTATCAAAAATAACAATAGGACAATTCCTACAAACATACGAAGTAGTCACTGAACCCGACGCAGGAGTGTCAATAACCATACTTCCATCCAAATTAGAAGTTTCCAAATTTAATCTCTTAGCACAATCCAAAGAAATAAAAGAATGTGTTGCTCCAGTATCAATAATTGCTATTAAAGGTATGCCATTAATAAAACATGTACCTTTAATCAACCGATCATCAGGCTTAACATCTGACCCTGACAAAGTGAACACCTTTCCACCAGCTTGCTCTTTCTTTGGCTTAGTGCACTGCGGACGAGTGTGTCCTTCTTCACCACAGTTGTAACATGTTATCCTTCTGGATCTACACTCAGCAGCTAAATGACCAAACCTTCCATAATTGTTGCACTTCCTCGCATCATTCTTGCATTCAGGAGCTCGGTGACCCAATTCACCACACCTGTAGCACTTTACGGAAGAACTAGAAGAACCAGAGTCTCCCCCACTAGGCTTCTTCCAACCTCCAGATTTCTGATTATTTCTATCGTAAGGCTTACCACGATCCATATGTCTCTTACCCTTACGGTCAACATAACTCTGAGCATTCGACTTAGTACTAGCAAGATCTTCTTCCAGAATCCTACTACAATCAACCAAATCAGGAAACCTTCTAATGCGCTGATACCTGATACCCTGCTTGATCTCATCACGCAAACCATTCTCAAACTTGATACATTTGGAAAATTCTCCATCTGCATCGTTAGGATAATTAGCATAATACTTTGCTAACTCAGTAAACTTGGTCGCATACTCACTCACAGACTTGTTGCCTTGCTTGAGCTCCAGAAACTCAATCTCTTTCTTACCCCGAATGTCTTTGAGTACCTTCAAAAGCTCCCGAACACACCCAAGTCAATGCAATTCCATCTTCTTCCAATTCACCCGGTAGCAACCCACCAGTCATCAGCTTCCTCTGCCAACATGTGAGTACCATATCTCACCTTCAGCCCCTCAGCACAATCAATCACTCTGAAGATCCTCTCGATCTCCTTCAACCACTTCTGAGCACCCTCGGGATCATGTGCACCCTTGAACAATGGAGGATTATTCCTCTGAAAATTCCCCAATTGTCATCGGCACCAGCAGCCTGATTCCCTCCGAGTACTCCAGCTAACATTCCCAAAGCCTCAGCAATAGCATCATCATTTCTTCCGTTACCTCTTCCAGCCATTGTTCTGTAACATTACAAAACAATCTACATTGGCACACAGGTATCGACAGTGTTACATACACTAGTCGCATACTAAAAGGGATAACGACACTAAGACAAGACCGACTATGCTCTGATACCACTATTGTAACACCCCTTCTAATTACCCGCGTTTTTATAGAATTAAATAATCAGATTTTATCCACAATTAAGAGGCGTCACGATTTAAAACGTAAAATTTTGACCAAACATGTGTCATGCCTTCACTGAGGATTAAATCATTAAATAAATCATACTCAACGTCATGTTAAACAGCGGAAATGTAAACATAACCAAAAATCCCGAATACATCATTCAACAGTTATTCGGGATGATAAATCAACATAATTCAAAAACTATTAAGAAGTATCCATTTAAAGGATCAAACAACCGTTTCCCCCAGTGTTACATCTACCAGAGTACGACACTGACACGCGGACTAAATCAAATGACTCAATGCTAGAGCTATCCTCACCAACTCCAATGCAGCTAATCACTTCGGATCTGAAATTGTTGAGTAAGGGTGAGATTCAATTCAATATAATATGCATTATCGTTTCTAGAATACAACGGAATAAAGATCGTTAATTTATTAACCAAACACAAGTCATAATCAATGCACAAGGAAGTTCACACAATGAACATGTATATAATCAAACAATGGAAATTGCAACACTGGAATCCATCCTAGCATGTTACAATCCCATATGCAATGCAGACTCTATGCATGTGGTACCAAACGTGAACCGAGTTCACACACCGCCCGTTTACATGTGGATAGGTGTAATTCATGATTCGCCCATAGCTATTGGGTCAAGAATCCAGCCTCACTACCTCAACCTCCGGGTAAGTCTATTGGCTCAACCAGTTCACGTCCGCACAATAGGAATGAACCAAATTAACAAATGTATATGCATGCATCATAAAAGCATGCCATCATCATTTCACATATCATGACATTAATACAAATCACATCATGTCAAATCACCAGTGTATCTCATTTAATCAAAATGAATAGAAATTATATAACACTGTAAGCATCAATACCTCATCAGGTAACTCATACCATTCATAATAGTTCTCATTATCCTTAATTACTCATTCTTTTCAAAAATCGGAGCGACCATTTTTAAAATAATTTAGCAAAATAATGTTTTCTCTTTTCAAAGGTAGTATTTGAAATTTAGGAAATAACAAAACGGCACTCGAATCGAGTTACGGTTTAGAAAATATGAATTTTGAAGTTTTAGAAAAATTGGAAAAATGCACATGGAACCCGATTCCTACCTATCAGAACCGGTTCGAAAGTTTTCAAAAAGCTCCTGGTTTTGTATGGGAACCGGTTCCTACCCATACAGAACCGGTTCCGAGCCTATTTTTCCCGTTTTGCAATTTAACACTGGAACTCGGTTCCTCCCGGAATCGGTTCCCACGACCGACATTTTATCGCTTTTGGATTATGTATCTTTTATCACTTCCAAACTTACTAATACGATTTGGTATATTAGGAACACAATTTCATCATCATTTCACACCATTTTAACATCCAACAACATGGTTTATTCATCCTTATTGTTCATTCAACACACTAGATGATCCTAATCCCAAACTCCACACAAAATAGGGTTTTCAATCTATAACCTATGATCAATTCTCTAACATACCGACTACCGATTGATTTCCAAAACCCATAAAACATATTAACCAAACGAAATCACCTTACCTCGCGATGAATCTTGATTTCTCTCGGTCGACTTTTCCTCTCTTTTCCTCTTCTCTCGATTCTACGTGAAAGCGTTTTCCAAAAAGCCTATTTTCCTTTTCTTTTCCTTTTTATACTCCTTTTAATATTCCTTTAATTATTCCAAATAAAACAAATAATAATAATTAGTAAAGTAGAGTAATTTACTCCTCATACTCACTAATTATTCCTACACCTCCAATCCTTTCTTTATTAAATAACCCAATTAATCCAACTAAAATTAATACTTAAGACTTCATTTAATTAAATAATTAAATCCTCACTTTTTTAATATTTAAATTAAATCGGGGTGTCACATCTTGCACAAGTTGAAAATCATTCGAAAAATGTATAATCGAATTTTTTTTGGAATAACCATTTTTTTAAAAAAACATACAAAAATAATCAACTTTTGAAAAAATTTACGCAAATAACCAACTTTCAGGACAAAATTACACGTAGGAGCCATCTGTGATGGCTCCTCCTCTTAAACATTGTACATAGGCGCCATCCCACATGGCTTCTCCTTGTCATTAAGCCATGCAGGATGGCGCCTCCTCCTTAAGGTTTACATGTAGGAGCCATCTCAGATGGCTCCTACATGTATTTTTTTTTTTTATAAATACACACCCATCCCTCCTTCATTTTTCACATTTTTTCAACTTCTCATCTCATATTCTCTCTTATATTCTCTCTTATTCTCTATTACACTCTTTTTTTTCTATCATGACATCTTCATACATCCATACCAGAGATGGATACGTTGTTTTCTCGGCCTCAAAACCTCCAATGAAAATGAAATTTTGGCACATATTTACCATGGCCAAACTGAAAAAAGAGTTGATGCGTTGGTTAGAGGGAGAAATAGAAGATGGTGATGAAATTAGAAGGATCCAGAGGAAGAGAACAACCATGAACTTCGCAACTGGTCAACCTCGAATTTGGTTGGAGGAAGTTAAAACAGACGTCGACGTTATTGCGATGATGTATGGTTCCGATGAGATTGTTTTGACGGTTGTAGTGTCTTAAATAATTTTTTGTGTTGTTGATGCATCATTTTTCATGTTGTTGTTTTAATCGTGTAGTTTTTAATTTTGTTGTCTGCGTATTGGTGTTTGTAGTAAATGCTATTAATGGAAAAAGAAGAAGATTTGTTACAATATTAAAAGTGCAGACAAATGAAATACAAATTTTAGGATGTTGAGGTTGTAGCATGCTGGGGACAATTTTTTCGATTGTGTCTGGATTGACGACATAGACCACACTTTCTTTCTAGTTTATCAACGTCGTCCATTTCAGTTGTTATATGTTTGCTCTTGGGATGACCCTTTTTATTTCTCCGCATTTGACTGTTATGCCAAACTACTTCCCCTTCGTACGCAGGCCAATAATCTGCTTTTGCTACTGGTTCGAAGGCATTGTTGTATACGTTGAGCAAGGTCCGAGACTTGTAAATTGGAGAAATAAGTACTAGTGCATCTTGATGAACATGTGCACACGCCGCAATGACATGAGAGCAGGGCATTCGAAAGGCCTGAAATTTTCCACAGTCGCACCAATGAGATGGTAGTTTAACCCTGTACTCTTGTCTAGGCAAACCCTTATTGTGGTCGATTGTCTCTTTGACAATGAAGTTATGGTTATGTCGGTCGAATCTTGTAACAAGATGAGTGCTAGCTTTGGCACTCTCGGCCTTAATAAATTTCAGGCAGCTTTCACTCCACACTTGTCCGGATTGTACCACCGCGTTCCACTTTTCACCTCTCTCTGCAAACAAGGAGGCCATTCTAAAATATATTGTACTAACCAATGCAGTTATTGGGAGTGCTCTTATGCCTTTGAAGACGCCGTTCATTGATTCAACTAGATTTGTTGTCATGTGGCCCCAACGCACTCCATTGTCGTATGATCGTGTCCACTTTTCCACCTGCAGATTATCAACCCACGCACCTGCATCTGGGTTTTCCAATCTGATCTGACTGCGATAATATGTAAAACCTGGTTGTGTTAGCGCGTACGCTGCATTCATGACAATTTTCCGAAGACGCTTATCTTTGATCTCGCGCATGAAGTTTTGAATGATATGTCTTGCGCAATAAACATGTGTAGACGGTGGGTCGTGCCAACCGTTGGCGGAATTGTTGTACGCACTATCAATTGAGGCATGTCTGTCAGAAATTAGACAAAGATCACGTTGTGGTGCTACGTGTGTTCGAAGATGCTTTAGGAAGAAACTCCAAGCTGCTCCAGTCTCTGCCTCTACAAGAGCATAGGCGATTGGGAACACGTTATTGTTGCCATCCTGTGCCACGACCATCAGTAGGGTGCCCCTGTATTTCCCGTACAACCATATTCCGTCTATCTGTATGATAGGTTTGTAGTGTGCAAACCCAGTGATGCAAGGTCGAAAAGCCCAGAAAAGTCTACTGAATATACCATGTCCGCTGACACAGGTACCGTCTTGGGAAAACGCCGGCGTCGTCTCCAGAGCAGAAACTGTTCCAGGAGCATACGTTCGCAGTGCATTCATGTAGCGAGGTAACTCTTTGTACGAACCCTCCCAGTTTCCATAGATTTGCTCGATAGCCTTGTTTTTTGCTAACCAGGCCTTTCTATACGAGGGGGTATAGTTGTATGTTGTAGTGATGTGGGATATTATTGTTTTCACCTTCAATGAAGGATCACAGCTAACAAGAGGTAAGATTTCTTGACAAATGAGATCATGACTCAATTTCCGGTGATCCTGTGATTGTGTGGAATTAACACAAGTGTGTTCCGCCATAGAACCTATCACCCAGGAATCACTACGCAATCTATACGATGCAGTTAGATGGAAGTTACACTCAGGGTGGGTACAAATGATTCTGTATCTCTCTGCTGCTGTTTGATCCACATGAAAGTCATAGTTGTTTATCATGTGGAACTTTTTTATTGCTCGGACGCAATCTTCTTTTGAACAAAATTTGTCTTTGACTTTTAAATTTGCATCTTGACTGCACTTCAGGGTTGTAGAATATATCAGATGAAGGGTCATCTGTGCACATGTTGAGGGTGGTCATGTACGGAGGTGGTGTGAAGATCTGATGTGGAGGCAGTTGGATTTCTTCCTCGGCCTCTAATTCTTCATTTACCATGATGTTGAACTGCGTCTCCTCTGCTTCCTCTTCTTCGTCAGCAGCATCCACCTCAGCTTGTTCCTCCTCCGTAGGATCAACCCTCTCTGTGTCCTGGAACACGACGTACAACTGAATCGAGTCGTACCCAGAATATTCATGATTGCAAAACATGTTTTGCAGATCTTCGTCGTCTTCAACAGCTACCTGGTAAAATGTTACCTGGTTCTCACCAGTAAAAACAGGATGTTGGTAGAAAATGTTTGACGTCGGACCTCGACGGAGTTTGTTTTCGAGTCTTTTTTTGAAATACGAAAAATTCGCATTGCTATTTAGACAAAATTGGATATTTTCAGTGTTTTTGAATAAAAAACCGGATACCTCACTGTTGTATGTCTCACCATTGAAATTTACAGTGATAATATATTATGGTACAGATGACATTTCGATTAGGGTTTGAGTGTTTGAAATTAGGGTTTTTGATTTGAATGTGTGAGATGTTTGGGTGTCTAAAAGTGTTTGATTTATAGATGGGGAAAAAAATCACATGCAGTCTAGGGTGGCAGCTAGGGGACAGACCTATTTATGACTAAGTCTGTAAAGAGCCAAGTTGAATGGCTCCTATGTGTAAAATTACAAGGGAGGCGTCATCGCCTTTGGCTTTTTACAGGCCTAGTTATAAATAGGTATGCCACCTAGCTGACACACTAGCCTGCATGCATGCAACCTGCCACCTAGTTGAACCTAGCTGCCACCTAGCCTGTCACAAGCCATCTAGGATGGCGCCTTAGTGCAATAATAAAGGGAAGGCGCCATCCCACTTGGCTCCTCCTTGACAAGTGTCATCCATGCATGCAAGGCCCCAACCACCTCATTTATTCCTCACTTCTTGAATCACCTATAAATATGGCTTCTCATTTGTGTTTTTTCCATCACCACTCTTCACTCCTCCTCCTCTATCTCTAATACAATTTTCTCATTCTCAAATCATCAGTAGAAATTTCAATCATGAGTCTCTTGACGTTAGGAGAATCTCACCGAGGAACAAGGGCAAACATTGCAACCTATGTAAGTTTTCTTTCATTCTTTTGTTTCCATTCTTTTTCTTACTTTCTTTTTTTATTATGTTTTAAATATTGTTTACACTTTCTTACACAATTTATTTTCACATTATCTATAGGACACGAAAAAGTTTAGATGCCGCTCACATCATTATGTTGTTCCCGATCCGTTCATCGTTCGATACCTTGAACATGCCGATTTTGGAGAGGTTATTAAAATCTCCAACTACACAATCGATTCAAAGTTCATTCTTGCATTGTGCGAAAGGTGGAGACCCGAGACACATACATTTCATCTACCTATAGGTGAGTGTACCGTCACACTAGAGGACGTATACATGTTGATGGGTCTTCCTATCAATGGTAAGGCGGTGAGTGGTCCAGTCCAACAACCAAACAATCTATGCGAGGAGTTGTTGGGTAGAGATATGGTCGAAGGTCCTAGTGCAAGAGGCCAAAGTATATTTCTATCCACTCTTAGAGAGTATTACTATTCCCTTGTTTTGGATGAAAACTCCACCGAGGAACAAAAAATAATAAAAACTAGAAACTACATAATGTTAATGTTTGGTAGTTTTTTATTCCCCGAAAGTACCGGGAATAGTGTAAATTTTATGTATTTGAATTTACTTCGAGATGTCAATAAGATAGGAAGATATAGTTGGGGTTCCGCTGTTCTTGCCCAGCTATACTCCTCGTTGTGTAAAAATTGTATGAAAGACACATCAACTTTCAATGGATGTGCTTTCTTACATCAAACATGGAGTTGCTGGAGAATGCAATCACTCAATCTCGTCAACGACCTACCGTTCAGTTTTCCCTACGCAACAAAGTAAGTACATTGCTTATTTATTAAAATATTTTTATCTTTCATATATATAAAATCCTAATATATTAAATGTTAATTCATTTAGGTTTAGCGTAGTGAGCGTGGATTACGGAAAGAATCCGAGACACAATATTCTCCTATACCGTAATCTAATAGACCACCTTGGACCAACCGATGTACGTAATTTCGATTAACTCCAAATTATTTTAACTTTAACGTATATTATTTTTATCATTATTATTAATCTCCATTATTTTTATCAACAGTTGACATGGAGACCGTACTTGGGTTTGGACCATGTACCAAATGATGAAGATGCAGAGGTTTGGACCGCGAAGACTGCAATTATACGGTTTAACATTGTGGAAATGCACCACAACGACCGTGTGAAGATGCAGTTTAGAATATTCCAAGACATACCCCGCGATCCGATATGCTTGGATCCTTGGCATCTAAAAAGGGTCGATGCCCAATGGGGACTCAATAATTGGAGAAATTTTGCCAGAGAGTATTGTAGGATGTGGAAAAACCGAGCAGACCATATCTTACAATGTCCCGTTTATGAAGATGACAAGATTATGCAACACTCTCGTCAATACATTGCTTGGTACCAGTCAGTCACAAACCCAGAAATGCATGTTTCTCAACCCCGCTATTTGGTCGACCCTCGCACCCAGTGGGGGCAACCTCCAGAGTCACAACAACAACGAAGACAGCGCTACCGCCATCAAGCAATGTAAATCTCGAGGCATTCATGGATCCTGATCTCATTCACTACGACCAGCCATCAACCCATGATCAGGTCTCATCGATCCAACAACAGCCGGATCCAGAACCTCGCATCAGAAGAGTTAGGAGAGGACGCGCATGTGGAACTGGTGGTCATCTACGAGTCCCGGGTCGCCATGAATAAACTTATGTAATCGCTTTTTGCTGTAATGAAAATTTATAATACAATATTTATTTCACAACATTGTCGTGCACTTTAATTTAAATTGAAATTTTTTATTTTTTATTTTTAAAAAATAAGCCCTAGGCGCCATCTCAGATGGCTTTTCCCATGTGTTTTACACATAGGAGCCATCTGAGATGGCTTTTAGGGCAAAAAAAATGAGAGGAGGCGTCATCCTGGTTGGCTCCTGCTTCTAAAAATCAGTATAGGAGTCATCTGAGATGGCTCCTGCTTGTATTTTACACCTGAAAGTTGGTTATTTGCATAAATTTTTTCAAAAGTTGATTATTTTTGTATTTTTTTAAAAAAAATTGGTTATTCCAAAAAAAAAATTCAAGATAATATGTAGTTCTAAACTATCACGATTTTAATTTAAAATATAACTCGTCGATTTTACTAATATTGTAATTTTTAGAGAAAAAACACAACTAGTTTTTATCCATGCAGACTTATATTTTCCTTCAAGAGGAATCACATACCGTCAAACCATTCATCTATCCTAAAAAGTGGAATTTGCCTCAACAAAATCCAAGTAAAGCTTGCCAAACTCAGATGGAAACATTGAAAGAAAAAACTGAATATTCTCGAAGTTAGGGAATACATAAGCACATATATACAAATTGACAATTCCAAAAAGTATCTGAAAAATGATAAAATCATGCAACAAGGTTCAATATAACTTATTATTCACCAGTGTTCTTTTGAGTTTTTCACCAAGCTAAATAGTCAATCAACCTGTTTACCGGCAAAGTTTGCACATCCCCGATATCCCTTAAAAAACACTACTTTCACCGTTACGATGCAGAGTACAACCCACCCTTACCCTTCTATCTATAATAATAAGAAAGGAAACATGGGAATCATATATACCTAAACCTGTACATACTAACAACTACTGTGTTCCTAACACCCACACGTAGTAACAAAATAAAACCCCTTCTTGTCGGTAGAAAAATAAAAGACAAGAGGAACAAATCAAGCCAAGTGTATCATAAAATAAAGGGCCTGATTGCATATTTGTTTCACAATGCTGCATATTTTTTTCTGCAACATGACAACTAGTAGATGATTAAGGATGAGTAAGAAGCTTCATCCATCATATAAGATTGCTCCAGAAGTACTTTTGAGCACCAAATGTATCTGAACAGATGCAGGGTTGTGTTACTTAGATGTGACTTTTCAACCCAAAAACCATTATGGAGGGATTATCTTGCACCTATCTTTCAACTTAGTACTGTCTCTGAATTCAGAAGACCACCGCTTCCCCCGGAATTACTGTTAAATCTAACCACAGGAACAGATCGCTGAGCAAAATCCAGTAATAGCTTCCTTTGGTGGTCATCAGTATGAGGGAGGCTTGCACGCAAGAGTTCGACAGGCATTTCATTGCTAATAGCTTTAGCAGCATCTGATCCAACGTCATCCATATTTGGAGTGCTTTGTATAAGCAGGGACTGCATGATACTGTGGTATTTATTCATGCAATACTTGGTAAGAAGACCAAAGAATTCATCAAATGAGGCCTGCCAAAACGAACGATTACCCATATTATAGTTGCAGGCTGCATGTGGATCGGTTAGAAGCTCGGTAGCCCTCTCAAGAACAGATACCAAAATAAGGGAAGCACCATCTCCAGCAGTGCTTCCAACAGGACGTAGAGGAGGATGCTCTGCAGAACAAACAACTGCAGCAAGACAAGCGCTAAGAGCACCAAGATCCATTCCTCTAACACATTGGCAAACAACTTTGGCAAGGCTGCATGTAGTCACTGCAGCAGCCGGGTCTGAAGGGAGACCACCAAATAAGAATCTTAGATGCCGAAGGACGGTCATGCAGACTATTCTCAGAAGCTCACTACCAGGAAGAAGCAATTGAAGATACTTTGCAAGGAGCTTGCGTCCCTTAGAGACAGATACTATCCGTAAGAAAACAACGTCATCCTTAGCTGCAAGCCCAACCTTATGTCCATTCTTTCCCAGTGGGTCAACTAGTTGAAGGGAAGTAGCTAGTCCTTCTAACAGGACCTGCCTTCTTCGTCTTAATTGTGTACCACCGTCTTGTGGCTGATTAGACTGTAGGAAACGATCAATATCCTCTACATCAAGAAGAAGACAAAGACCGTCTTCAATTGTGACTCTGGCAGCAAAAGTAGGCTCCTGTTCAAGAGGTTTTTCTGAAATCTTTAGCTCAGAGCTACCAGGAACAGAAGAATTTGGAGGATCGATCTCAAGAAGAGGGCGAGGCCTACGAATGGACGAAAATGAAACCCTCCCTAGGGTATCAACCTGAAGAAATGCATGTGGGTCATTACTAGAACGTGTTCGTGAAGGAAGTTCTTTTATTTGGGTTGGGCAAAATGGATGTTTTAACTTCGCCACAGAAGGTTTTTTCGCAAGACGACCTTGGTGGTAGTAGTCATCTATGTATGGATCATTACTATGAGTGACAGCAAGTTGCATTCTAAGAATACTCTCAATTTCATCACTAGTCATATACTTGGAGCGAAACTGTAATGAACTGCTCTCACTCTTCTGGCTACTGGCGTCAGAACCCTGATGGGATAAACGATGACTATGTTTACCTTTTTGAGTTGATTTTGGTCTATGATCATACTTGCTACTGACAGATGAGCTAGAGGAAAGACGGGGGTTAAATAAATGAGACTGGAAACCTGACAAGTAGCCTGCAGATTGCTGAACAGGATGATGCAGTCTATGCTGTTGTTGCAATTGAGTCATCAAGTGGGGAGAAACCGATCCATTATGAAGTTGTAATTGTTGCTGCAACATATTACTAAGGAGGTTGGAACGATCTCCTGGATATAACCCTGCTTGGTTGATCAACTGGTTCTGTATTCGTTGATTAAGAGACGAGGAACCAGTAAGAAATTGGCGCGTGTTTCCACCAAAATGTGACCCAAGGTTTAATCCACTCAACTGTAGAGCAGAATTGGAGAAATGTGAATGATTTTGAGATGATAGCGCCATCTGAGCTGCTGGTCCAGAGTGATAAGGAATGTTTAAGTGACCTGTACTTTGACTTGGAGAACCCTGATGAGACCGACCACCTGGCGGAGGATAAGAAGTAAATGAAGACTTCTGTACCAATATTGGCTCACTAGAAAAACGTGTAAGCTCCGGTTGTTTATCTGGATATGAAGATGTTCTGTACAAGGATGTTGATTCGTGCAAGTGTGGAATGGAGGTATGCGGCTGAGATGACCACCGTTTGTCATCATGAGCTGTTTCAGTATCATAAATCTGCTGATCAAGCCAGTTGTGAACGGGCTCACTTGAACAATGTTGGAGGTGATAGTTTTGATCCTGCCTTTGCTGCTCAGGATATGAAGATGTTCTGTACAAGGACTTTGAATTTTGTAACTGAGCAAGAGAAGATTGGGGCTGTGATGACCATCTTTTTCCATCAATTGAACCTTCACTGTCATAAGCATTCTGATCATACCAGCTATGAACATCTTCCCTTTGTGCCAAATCAGATGTAGAGTCTGGGTAGTGGATACAATAAAAAATATAAATAAGTCAGTCAGCTTGAAAAAAGATTGTCTAAGGTGAGGGGGATTACGCTTACTAAAACTCAGCAATACATAGTCTCTTTGAACACAAAAGACACATAACATCATCTTAAAATATTTTGATGTGGATTTTAAACAAACAAGACCAGACCTAAAAAATCATTATGTAATCTCATTAGTTTTATGACCACATGATGCAAGATAAACACTTAATAGACTCGGGACATTTTAGTTATCATCACTTTGACATCACACTCCATTTTCCTGAATAGAAGATGTTTTCTACTTTAAAACCGTCAGGTTACGAACAAACTTGTAGCAAAATCCATGGTTTCCAAACTCTCAAAATAAAGATGATAATAGTTAGTAATGTAAGAGTAAATAGGCAAATTAGTCTTCAATTATAAGCATGGATCAAAATTTGTATTTTGCAAATTGGCATATTCATCCTTTAAATTATAGTGTTTAAATGAAAATGGTCCCTCCATGACATGACATGGCACATTAAATAAACATGTGGCCTTCCAAGTTCCCATATTAATACATGAACTTAATGTGACGCGTAAGTTTTCAGTGATGAGGCATTGATGTGGGATCTATGGGAAAGACCCCATGTTCATTTGATTTAACATGTAATGCCATAGTTTAACAACAGAAGTTAACATGGAAGCATTTAGACTGATGCGTTAAGAGTTTTTATATGTATTTGCCAGCATGGTAGTCAGAATCGCGATCCAACTCGTAGGATCGGCTCGTAGGATCGGCTCGTAGGATCGGATGATTCTGCGATCATGCAACCCCTCTCCGTGTTAGAGTATGGTCAGAATCGTTTTTTGCTGGGCACGGCTGGGATCGCCATGTTTTCACGTAGAAACAGTGGAATCGGCACTCACGCACGATTATCTCACCAACCTAGAATTTCAGGTTCACGGGTTGGTCCCGAAAAATTATGACCCGGTTCAAAAAAAAAAAAACTAAAATAAAACATTAATTGGAGGGAGAGTCGTTCCTTTTTTTGGCACTTGAAAGCTGAAACATTAATTGACTTATTTGCCTACTTAAAAAAAAAAAAATTAATATTTAATACACCCCCACTAATTAATAATTTTGTATTTTCCCAATATTACCCTCATAATTAATGAAACTTACCATAATGGCTTTTCCTCACTCTCTCACGTTAAATACTCACTCCATCGTATTCAGCTTTATATCCTCACTCCCTCTCTCACATTAAATACTCACTCCATCATATTCAGCTTTATATCCTCACTCCCTCTCTCATGTTAAATATTGTCTTCACCATTTAGTTTTTTTTTTTTTGTTGCTAAATTATGTTACTTCATATGCCTATTATGAATCTATATGCAATATACATGAATTTCTAAATTTTGTAGGATCTTACGATCCGTGTTACGATCCTTCGATTCACGATTTTGTTATGCCTACCCGATCTTGTGTAGGATCTCGAGTCTAACTACCTTGTTTCCAGTGTTAGATTTAACTCTAAGGACTATTTAGACTATTGCTGACAATTGTGAAACCAATTAGCCTATTCACTCAAAATGTACAAAACTAGCACAAAAATTGACCTTGTTTATTTAGTAATAGAAAAGGCAAATTGGGGAGTGAAATACAATTGCTATACTCACTTTCTCTTGATCCACGTTCACCAATAACACCTGGGTTTCTTGGTCCGCTGACAACCTTGTTCAACTGAAATAAAATTTTGGAATAAAAAAGAAGTTTAGTATTATTCATATTGAGTAAAGCAGAAGCAATGACTATTTACAGAGACATGGAATCAAGTATGATCAAAATCATAGCAGTCAGAAACCGAATCACAAAATTGTACAAGTAAACACACATATCAAGAAAAGATCAAACAAGTAATTTTGTTTTGAGAACTAGTTAGTTGATGACAATAACATTCAAATATGTTTGAAATGCCAAAGAAAGCAAGCTAGTCAGATTAATCTTTCATTTACCAACTCTTCCTTTAACGTTGTACCAGAAATACCTTGACGGCTGAACCTTAAGAAAAAACTTGCTCTTGATAGCATCTTAAGAATTGTGGTTGGGTCTAACTCAACCTTACAAAATCAGCTTGTAAGGTGAGGATTGATAAATTTTAATGCATCTATGACATCACTATTCTTGGTTGTCTATCTAACCCCTCGACGTCTAGAATCTTAGGTTTCTGGAATAGTTGGTTAATGGCATGGCATCAAAGCCTGTATCCTTGTAATCTAAAATTGGATCCATGTGACCACATTACTGCAATAAAAAGATAAGTTTAAACATTCGGTTGATTAGACAGCACATTCGGTTGCTATTAACTACCTAGCAACGAAATAGTAATATTATTCCCAAATGTTTAACTATCTAGTATGAATATGGACTTAGAAAAGGCAGTTAATCTCAAGAACACCTAATATGATAGAATCTGTTTGTGGTGGAGGAGCACATGATACAAAATGTGCCTTAGTCTTGGCATAATAAAGTGAATTAGAAACAACACTTTTCACAAGTCAAGCTTAAGATCTTCCACTCTCTGGCATAGTAGCATTTACAATCATAGAACCCTTAATTGCGATTGCGATAGAATACACCAAAGGGGAACACCCCATACTCAAGCATAGGATGAAGCTTCTTGTATTATACCCTGAACTAACGTGTGTGATTCTATCTCATAGTTGACAAATATGAACCAAACTTGTAGTTGTTACAACTACTCCTCATTGGAAAGTTGAGAAATTTTAGGGTAAACAAATTCAACTGAAATTATGGAAAATCCGTGCAGGAATAACAGATAACAGTTGGGTCACTTTATAGTCTTTCTCCAATTCATGACTTAACTCATATTTGAAACATTACATCAATCATATTATATAAAATTCATCTTTAAAATATATATATATATATTAGCATTTTTGCATTAAGCATGCAAATTTAAAATGATCACAACACTTAGTGACTTTGCTAATAAGAAACTCCGGAGTTTAACATCCTTACCTTCCAAAAGGTGGTTGTAAGGTCATCAATATCAGAAAGAGATCTTACATCTTCATCCTGCAAAAGTGAGAGTGAATGTCAATTGATACAAAACTCAGTCATCATATGTGTGAAACATGTGAGAAAGAAAGAGAGAGGAGACGTTGCTCAATTAAAACCGTAAACTCTACATAAATATATTTCAAAAACATTCTAGCCACATGAATTTTGAGAGAAAAATAACAAAACAAACCTGTTCTCGATTAAAAAAGAACTCCTCCTCATTAGACTTAAAAGTTGGCAAATGGGCATTGTCCTCTAAACCTCCCAAATCAACTTCCTGAACAGCATCTTTCCCAAAGAATGCATATTGTGATGCATCAAAAACAGCACCTCCTGCATAACAAAACAAAAACATCATCAAACACATTTTACTAATTTCTTAGAACTACTTAACATGAAAAGTACATATATCAGTGTTGCACACGCCTCGTGTAAATGGAAGAGAGTCACCATGTGACCATAATTCGCACCAAAACGAAATCTATAATAGCTTATAACATGTCTATAAACTGTTCAAATTTAAGCTTTAATTATATTAGCTCTCTAGAATAGCTTATGAAAACAGTTTATAAGCAAACAACAATAGCATAAACCCGAATATGGCAACAATATTTCACAGCTTTAGATTCAGCTACTTTGTAAAACAAACCAGATCTACATGACAGAAAATGAATCAAAGAACACAAAAAAGAATACAAATTAAACAAATAGTTTCAAAAAAAGAAAGAATTGCATCACAGGATACGAAGCAAACCTGAGGGAACATCACCCAATTGCCTAAGATCTCCATTATTAGGATTTCCTGCAACATCACCCCCACCTCCAAATCCATCCATATCAACCATAAAAACGAAGGAAGAGAAAAACACAGAAAAATGAAAACGATAACAGAATCAGAGATTCGAAGAAACAAGATAACCGATGTGAAAAAAATTGAAATTTTGAAACTTTTTTTGAAAGAGTGTTGTAGAAGAAACGGTGAAACGAAGAAATGGAAGGAGGAGGAGAAGATCTGTGTTAGGAATTTAGCAGTTAGTTAGGGGTGGGTTGGATTTGGATCAGAGAGAAAGATGAGAGAAAGAAGAACCCTAGAAAAGTAAATATAGGTAGAATTTTAGGCATTTTCGTATCAAAAATCGTAGTGTTAAGCTAAAAGGAATAAATTGAGATATATTTTGGAATATAATTAGCATTGGTATATAAAAGTTGAATTTAAAAGATCAATAATATGGACGGAGAGGGAACTAATCTATATAAAGTTAATATTTTAACATTTAAGCTAAGTATAGAGAGAAATTAAGAGTAAAATGTGAGTGATAATGAATTTGAATATTTTTAATGGCGTGTTTTACCTTATATATCAAAAATGGTTAAAATACTAACATGTGATGTGGTGTGTTGTGCAGACGAGCGTCAAATTGTATATGATGGTGATTAATGTATTGGAGGGTGAAATAGTCTACGGGTTGGAATGAATATCTACATGTTTTGTGCATCTTTTCAACTTGAAGTTTGCTCTTGAGTCTTTTGTTATGGATGTTGTGAACGGTCCAGAAGAATTGCCCTTCAACCCTTGGTTGAGAGTAAAACCATAGAAAAACTTTTGTTTGTATTCGAACATTTTTAAAAAATATTTTTGAACTCTGATTTTGAAAATGATTTTGTTGTAAATCAACGGATTTCAAACCACTAAAATTCATTTGTCCTCTTGTGTATGGAGTCACATGTCCAACAAGTGACACCATAGCATAACTCTTGTTTAAAGACTAATCGTCTCAAGACGAGTATGACTTTTCAACACTGTTTTTAACAATATGAGTTTCTTAAACAGACCTCTGTCGTTCAATGTTAACAATATGAGTTTCTTAAACAGACCTCTGCCGTTCAATGGTGACAGGTTTGCATTCTGGAAAACTATAATTAAAATATAAATTAAAAGTTTTGATATGTGGAGTTCCTTCAAGCATTAAACAAGAGGAAATCAACACACAAAACAAAGAATGTGAATGTGAATGCTTTTTTCACAAATATTTTTCAATCTTTAAATTTTTTGGAAATAATGTTAGAGTTCTCGTCGCTTACAAATATATAAAAATTAAGAATTGGAATCATAAAGTTAATCTAATCCTTAAATCGATAGATGAAAATGTTAACGATTTTTTGGAAATGTCCAAGAAGGAAGAAATCATTTATATAATGAATGAGTTGATTCAACTGTTAAAGGATGAAGGCATGAGCTCAAATCTATAAGAATCTTTAGCAACTTCATCAAAGAACTCGAGTGAAAAGAAGAAGAAAAATCAATTCATGTAATCTCCTATAAAAGAACAACCTTAGTGGTTGAACAATCCTCATAAGATTCAGTGTCAAAAGGAGAAACTTCATGAAGAAAAAATACGAAGAATAAGTTTCATCCAATAAAAATGAGGAAAAAGTCTCAATAAACCATATATTCAAAGACTCGGTGTCAAGGATAAATCTCAAAGAGTCAATATCTAGTAAAATCTTCGAAGAATATTCATTCAACAAAGAAAATGAACAAGTTTGTTTGAAAACTTCTCGTGAAGAAGATGAATGTGAGGTAGCAGAGTTATTATACAAATTGCTTAAATTAAATGTTAAGCTAATCAAATAACGTGATAAGATTGAAAAGTGTATGGTGGATCTTAAAGACTACATTGAGTTTCTTGAAAATAGTAATGAAGCACTTAAGTATGAAATAACTAATATTAGAAATCAAAGTGAATATGTGAGACTTGTGTCTAGATAAAAAAAATAAAGTGGAATACTTGCATGAAACTCTAAGTAATTTTACTAAGGGAACATAAAATTTGGATTTGATTCTATCAAATCAAAGGTCTTCCTTAAATAAAATTGGATTGCATTTTAAATCTAGTAGATCACATAGTAACACGTTTAATACGAAGAAATTGAATCACCTTATTTATAAATGTTCCTTTTGTTTAAAGCCTGGCCACCTAGAGTCATTTGCTTTGATAAATTAAGAAGGTCTCGGTGGTAACCCTCGACCTCTTATAACTACTGATGCACCAAGATCCAAAAAGATTTGGGTACCCAAAGGTAAAAACTTAATATGTTTTGCAAGGATACTTTGCAACTTTAAGGAAGTCGTAATGCATATTAAATGAAGTTATGAAAATCAAGATGTATAATTTGAAGTATACATGAGGTTTAATTATCTTGAAGCTTGTCTGTTGTACCCCAATTTTTGCCCCTAAGATCCTCCATTATCTCATACCATCACTTTGCATCAAGATCACAAACTAGGGTTGGTTCTCTCTCCTAACTCTAAGTTTGCTCTTATGGGGATCACCAAACATCTCGTTTGTGTATATTTTGTATATGTTGATTGATATTTTCCTAACCACAAGACATGTACACCATTTTATCTTTAGATATTATGTTGTAGGTTGATGATACAAAAGTTTTTCTTCAAAAAGTTCAAAGGATGCAAGTTGATTCAAGTGTGTTGACCTAATTTAGACAAGTCCTTGAGCATTTGATCACAAGGGCATAATTGCTTCAATTCTCAATGTTTTGGATTGGTTCTTCTTGATATGGTTTCTTACCATCATCTAAAACAACCTCTATCCATATGACAAGACTCCATGTACAAGAAAGATCTTCAAAAGTTGAAGAAGTTTCCAAGTCATGACCAATGCGCCTTGATTTAGGGTTTTGGACCTCTGAGGACCATATCTTGGTTGTTGTTTGAGATTTTTGATTTATTCCAAAGCTATGATTATCTTAGAAGGGTATTTAACAAGCCTATTCATTGGTTCAAGGATTATTTTTTTATTAAAAGATGCTTTGAGGGTTAAAGATTGCAAGTTCTCTAGATTGATCTTTCATCTTTCTTATGTAACTTCAAAAGATCATAACTTGGTCATCTTTTATCTTCTTGAGCTCATACTTTTTTCACAATGAACCTAAGTATGTCTAATACAACTTAGTTCAATTGGAAAGATTGAAAAATGCTTGGAAAATAACTTGGGAAGCCAAAAGATTATAGGTCCTTGGTGAATTTCTCCATTTCTTAATCATCAACTTCAAGGAATCATAACTTGATCATTGTTTATCACCTTGAGTTCATTATTTTTCCATAATAATCTTAAGGATATGCAATTTATCCTCATTTGTGTTTCAAGGCTTAAATATGTTTGGAGGATGCTTGAAGAGATCAAAATATTATAGGTCATTTCATGGATTTTCATCAACTTCACAAGGTTGTAACTTTCTCAATTTTTTGGAGTTTTTTAGTGGTTCTTTTTCCATAATGCCATTTAAGAGTCTACTTCATTCCATCTTTGTTGATCAAGAGCAAATTTTGAATGGAAGATCATTTTTGAAGGGAAAACATTATAGGTCATTTTTGAAGTTCAACACTTAGAACATTTTCTAAGTGTTAAGATCAGTGTGTTTGTCTTGATTTCAAGTGAACACATCTTTCAGCTCAAGCATCCAAATGGAGTCTTTCTTTTCACATTAGAAATTTGGTTATGAGATATTTCAAATGCATCGAGAATCATCCCATAAAGCTTCCTGAATCGTGTGCACCATGGTTGTAAAGTTGGTACATTGAAATTGAAGTTTTCCTCAAAGTCAGAATTTTATTTTCATAATGTGGCCTCTAATCACAAAATTTGTGCATGTTTTTGCTCTAAACATGTTTAACCAACTTGCTAAACACGGTTAGCACCTTGAAATGCAAGCTTTGGTCGTGTTTTGATGCAAAATAGGTCACACTTCACTCGTGCACGCACCTTGCACGAATCCACTCAAAACTTCACAATTTCTCCACGCCTTCATCACCATTCACTTCCCTATAAATAGAGGAATGTATTTCATTCATTTCCTCAAGCTTAGAGAGCCAGAAAACCTCTACCAAACTCCCTACATAGCTCACATTTATGAGTTTTCAAATTCACTTTTTCTTCACTCTTTAAGCCAATTCCTTTGCTAATTCTTCATCCCTAAACTTCTCTAAAGCTAACCATACTCTTAGCAAGAAGAAACGTGGCATGAATCGAGCTCCATAAGTCCAGTTTCAGAGCTTCATACTTGACTTCTAACATGTATATTTATCCACCAATTCGTCCCAATTTTGTTGCTACAATGTAGTTCTTATCACTCTGATACTCATAGCATTGTTCGTTTTAAACTGGAAGTGAGTTTTGCTCATGAACTTTCAAACCCCTTTTCAATTTTTCTTCTGGTTTTTCCCAAAACGACTAAGTTGTGGTTTAAAGAAAATTTTCATGAGGGTATAGTTTTCTTCGTCTTGAAGAGACGATTCAAATGGCACCGGTCTCGAGCTCTAATTTTTCCATTTGCAAAACCTGCAAATTGAGCTTGGACGGAGGTTGAAGATGACTAGCGTATCATCATCAACCAATGAGAGTGTGCCATCTACTTTTTTAAATATGTTTTTGAAAATAATTTGATTCGGTGCTTTATTCAATATTGTCCATGATATGCACAACGCGCCATGTCCATTGGATGTGATTACTAACGCGTTTTGACATTATCTGATGGTCCATATTTTTTCTGATTATTTTTATTTTAAAACTTGATCCGATGTGAAAACAAAGGAGGCCCATATCAAGCACAACGCGTCATATCGTTTGGATCTGTTTACTAATGCGTTTTGACTATGATTTGATGGTCCAGATTTTTTTGTTTTATTATTTTATTTTCTGATTTTTATTTTAATTGTTTTAAACTTCCAAAGTTCATAGAAAATTCATTTCTGACTCAAAAATTATGAAAAAAATCACAAAAATATTTCCAAATATCCTCTTTCTGATTTTTATTTTTTCATAATATTATTTTCAGATTTGATATTTTTTATGATTTTTCTCTTTTATTTGAATTGTTTAAATGTTTAAAAATACTTTTTTGACATTTTTTAATTCTAAAAAAATTAGGGAAGGATCCAATAGTCTCTTGAAAAATATTAATGACCTAATTTTATTTTTATTTCCGATTTTACTATTTTTTGCCAATTTTGGTTCATTTTTCTATTTTCTTTTATTCTTTAAAAATAGTTTCTGACTTTTAAAATTTTTGAAAATTTTTGTCAACACCTGTTGACCTTTGTTTGACCTTGGATAATTTTTTTGGAGTTTTATTTTGATGTATGGATACCATTATGTATTTCATCAATAAAATTCCAATCAAATAATCCCTTTTTAAATCATTTTTAATTATTATTTTATTTTCTTTAATTACTTAAATATTTGTTTCTGACTTGGATTCATTTGGAGTCATAAATTTCTTCAACATCAATAGAACTTGGGTTTTGATAGGTCTCAAGACCAAATCCACCAAGATGGTTGATTGATTTTGATGAAGTTAGACCAAATGAATTCATCTGACGCATTGTGGATTTTGTGACTTGCCCCCTCCCTCTTCATCTTATCTTATTCTTCTTTTTTACATCTGTTGCAAACATCAGGAGGTTGATCTATATATCATTCCTCTAGTTTGTCTTTTCAACACATAGATCATGATTGATCGGCCTCGTTGTAGGGTGATCTTTATATAAGTTACTTAGTGATTGCTTAACATAGCTCTACTGTTTGTCCCTCGGATAAGAAAGTTGGTTCTTCGTGGACCAAGCTTTATACTTGAAATTGTCCAAGTATGATTAAGTGTTGGGATACGGCCAATAAAATTGTTGATTCATCGCGTAGAGGTGTTGATTTTATCAATCTTCTGACGAGTCCTCATAACCTTTGACCTAGGCTCAAGGCTTGAATCGTCGCGAACCATACGATCTTATTTTCTTTTCTTTTCTTTGTATGATTGGTTCTTCATGGCCCAAGACTTGAATTTGTAAGCCCGAGGATGATTAGATATTGAGATATAGCCAATAAATTTGTTGGTTCATCGTTTAGAGGTTTTGATTCTATCAATCTTCTGATGAGCCCTCATAACCTTTGACTTAGGCTCAATGTCCAAATCATTATGGATCATTCATATGAAACCAACGAACAATTAATCACTAATTACTAACATTTATTTTCTCACTCTTTATTTCTTATGCTTTCTTTACCGCTTTATTTTAATTTCAGCAATCATTATCATGTTTATGTTTCCGTTATTTTCTCTTTGTCCACTTGACCCTTTTACTTTATCTTTGTTTGATTCATTAAAAGACTAAAACCTAAAAAAACTATTAAATTGGACTTGGTTACTTTTTTTGTGTTCGGAGAGTGATTCTTAGACTTAGGATTAGGACCTTGACCTTAACTCGGAGACTCTGTGATTTTGTTGTTATCCTGTCTGTGTTTGGGTTATTAGTTTTTATATGCAGGTTATTATGTTTATACTTATCCATGAGTGGATTTCCTCTAAATACAGTCGTTACTCTGCCCGATTTTTGAAGACATGATTTCATCTAAAGCATTAATTCACCTGAGACTTGGTATTTTTGTCCGGTTACTTGTTTATTGGTTTGTGAATCCAAAGGATGGGAATATGGTATTGGCTTCTTGATGTCAAGTACTGGTTTCTCACCCGGTTAGATCATCCTTTTACCCTCACCTTTTACTTTTTTGTACATAGTTTAGCCCCTTCATCTCCTCCCATCTTCTTTACTTTTCAAAATCTTCTCCCTCTTTTCAAAAAGCTTCTTGTTTTCAAACTCGAATTGCTTTCATAATAAACTTGGACTTATGTTCATGCATTTTTCAAATTTATTTTCTTAATAAACCATTAACCAATTTAATAATACTTTGACATCTTTCTTAAGACTAAAAGTCAATTAACCTCACTCAAACTTTGTGAGTCATCTCGGCTTTTCTCTTTAAAACCAATTTCTTAAAAGATTAGACTGTTGTCGATTCTTTGTAGTGATGCAAGGAAGTTTGATCATATACCAATGTCATATGGGAAATTTCTTCCTCACTTGCTTAAGTTCTCATTGGTTGAACTAAGAACTTTGGGACCTCATCCAACAAAGTTACCTCTAGTTTATGATGCCAATGCTAGAGTACCTAAAACAAGGTTGAACATCATCCGATAACTATATCAATGAAGTCATCAAATTACTCAAGAGGAGAAATCACCATTAGTAAGTACTTTTATATCTAAGGGGTGTGTTATATCTATCTATCGCTTAATCGCTACAATGCATGTTGTTATACCCCAAAATTTTCCCTCCTATTTTTCAAGGCAGTCCACATCTCCATACTCAAGAATTTCTCAAGGGTTGACCAGATGAACCCTCTCCTAAGCAATCAACCCACAACTAGGGTTTTGATTATCTCAAGTCAAAGATGGTTTCTATTGCCTCAAGTGATCATCATGTCTGCTCATATGTCTCAAGGGATCACCATGTCAAGTTTCAAGCCTCATAGCTCAAGTTTGCTTAGTTAATTGCTCAGATGGTTGAAAATCAATTGTAAAGTCAATCGTGGTCAACATACAGTCAAACTTCATCATTTTTGGTCAACATTAATATTTTGAAGTCACAATCATCATTTGATCAAGGGTTGGTCATGATTCATCAAGAAAACTCAAGATTTGATCAAAAGTCAAAGTTTCCAAATTAGGGTTTCTCGACAAAAAGTCAACAGAACTTTGACCAGACATAACTTTCGCATACTTTATCAGAAATTTTTCCACGAAAACTCATTTTAAAAAGAATTCAATTCTCTACAACTTCATGTCTCACAAGCTTTGGCCAAAAATGCTTCATTTGAGAGTTATAGATCAAGACATTATAGGTCCTTCTAAAAGTCAACAAAAAGTCATCTTTTTGCAAAAGAGTGTATATAAACATGGAAGCTTCAATGAATATGAAACCAAAAAGAGTGTTTAGAGGACATCTTGAGCTTTATAAAAAGTCCAAGAACACTTCAAAATGTTAAAAATTAAGCAAGATACAAGTTGTGCAACTTTGACATTTTTGAAGAAGTGCATGAAGAAAAGTACTTAGCAAAATCAAATTTTTTCAAATGGGCCTAAGTTTTTATGATCCAAACTTGTTCTTAAGATTATCCATGACCTCCAAGACCAATAACACGCCTCCTTTCATTTTATTTTAATTATTTTGGAATTTATTCATTTAAATCCAATTTTAATTAAAATAGAATACTAAAAATCAAATTAATTTATGCAAGGCTGGATATTTGTCATTCTAGAGGTCCAAGATAGTCATGATAGCTGGCCAATTTTTTTCAAGACTTGATTGCACAAGATTGAGGCAAATTTGGAAACTTTTGATGCAAATTTGAATGATTGAAAAATCAAATATTTTCTCATCAATGCCATATATTTTCTTCACATCTCTTGACCTAATTTGCTTCTATTATATATACTTAACATGTTCAGAAGCCAAGGACACAAATTGCATGCCCTAAAAACCCTATAGAAAATTCTCAAAAAAATCAAAGTTTAGGTCAAACTCAAACACAATTCTTTAGCCGTTCTCAAGGTGATTCAAGCCTTCCATCACCTTCCTGAGGTTTCCAGGAGTTGATTCAAGTCCTTACACAAAGCCAAAGCACCCCAGAACATGCCATCCAAGTCTCACCGGTTGGTAAAGTTTCCTTGAGATCGATTTCAATTTTCATGCATTCTTAACATATTTGATGTGTTTGTTCATGTTCAGGATGTCATTTAGAGCAGGTACAACATGTTACATGTAAGCTTTAGGGCTTAAATCATATTGTGCCATTGTTAGGGCATAAGAAGCTGTAAGCTTCGAATCTCTTGATACGGTAACTTTCAGGCCAAACGAACCTCACCATCGTGATCGGAAGGTCCAAGACAATTGATTTGGGCTCTTGGTTTGCATTAATTGATTGAGTTTACAGGTTTTTCAGGTTTGGAGCAATATAGAAGATGATCAGAATTCATCTCTGATGTCTCTGACTTTGGGTCAACCGGTGAGGCTTGGCGTGGCGTTATGTGATTCGTCCATTTGAAACCTGGGGTCCACAACACGCGTGTTTTATTTTAATATGATTTTCTGATCTTTATTCCAAATATATATTTATGGTTGTATCCAAATGAATGGATTTATCAACGCCCCAACTTTAAGACATGCGCGCACTAGTCCTCTCACTCTCTCAAGGCACGTGTTCGATCCTTGCCTTTTGCAACTTTTCACAATTTTCTGATTTTTACAGGTTCACACATGCATACAAACAGAGGCAAGCATATAACAACACAGGCAAGTGGCCTAGTGGCCAACTTTTGAACCTGTAACCACAAGGTCACAAGTTCAAGCCTTGCAGGGACCAATCCTAATTTTTGACACTTTTTTTTATCTAAGTTTTTCTATTTTTCTTTTATTTTTCTAAACTAACTTAATTTTCTTTCAAAGTTAATTTAAACATTTTCAAAAACCCCAAAAATATTATAATCTCAAATTTAAGTTAATTAAATATTTTATTAATTTCTGACATAAAAACAATTTATTTTTCTCATGATTTAAATTATTTTTCATAATTAATTGTTAGTTAACTTAGAATTAGGTTTTATTAACTAAAATCGATTTCAAAAAATATTTTTCTTTTATAATTAGGGTTTAGATGTTCATTCTTATCCTTAGACATTTTTATTTCAATTTATTTACTTTATTTCACATTTAGATTCTAGAAATCGATGTATAGGTCGCAAAGTTTATTTTTGTAATAGCGTAGATTTACTTTTCTCGCAATTTACTTTTCGCACCTCAATTATGTATCTTCCTCAAAGCCATGTAATAGCGTAGGACATTTACTTTCCGCACTTTACGTTTTGCACTCTCCGAGAAACTTTCTATAAACTATTTAGATGCATGCTAACTAGGGTTTGCATGGCAAGATAAAATCAATCTTAGATCACCCTAATTCAAGACTAATATATCTGAATTCAACACTCTCTTTCACACTTGCACCCCCTTAGGGTATCCTCTCTTGTTGCCTTTCGAATACAATGATCATGTCCCTCAAACGTAGGAGTATCATTAGCAAAGACGCTTATGAATAAAATCATCACAAAGATCGTAGTTCCTCGATGACCCTCGATGTTGCCTACGAAAACAAGGCTTAAGGTGGCTTTTGACATGGGTTATGAAGAAAAGGCAAAACTGGTAGCAAGCTTGAAACAAATTTTGGCACGATGTTCACACCAAGGACAAATCCAATTCCCTCGTGCATTTTTAATTCCTCCTTGAGCCAAATAAAGTCCTTAAAGAGTATAACACAATGATAAAGTAATCAGCTTCAATGTATGCTTGAGCTAGAAGATATGGCCATTAGGATTTGAGAAAAACTCACTAAAAATTGGGCCACGCCTTTGGTCAAGCATGCCATGCCTTCTTAAAGTGACCTATAATGTTTTTCCTTCAAAAATGGTTTTCCACTCAAACTTTGCTCTTGACCAACAAAGATGGCATGAATTATACCTCTTGTATGGCATCATGGAAAAATAACCACTCAAAAACTCCAAAAATTGAGAAAGTTGTGGCCTTATGAAGTTGATGGAAATTCATAAAATGACATATAATCTTTTGATCTCTTCAAGCACTCTCAAAACATCTTCAAGTATTGAAACACACATGGAATTAAAGTTCACATCCTCAATATTATTGTGGAAAAATAATGACCTTAAGGGGATAAATGATGATCAAGTTATGATCCCTTGAAGTTGATGATCAAAAATGGAGAAATTCACCAAGGACTTGTAATCTTTTGACTTTCAAAGTGATCTTCCAAGAATTTTATAATCTTGCCAATTGAACTAAGTTGTAGTAGAAATCCTTAGGTTCATTATGAAAAATAATGAGCTCAAGGAGACAAAGGATGATCAAGTTATGATCTCTTGTAGTTACATAAGAAAGATGAAGAACCAATCTAGAGAGCTTGCAATCCTTGACCCTCAAAGCATCTTCTAATCAACCAAAATTCTTGAACCAATGAATAGGATTATTAGATATCCTTTTAAGAAGCTCATGGATTTGGAATCAATCACAAATCTCGAGAAACAACCAAGATATGGTCCTCAGATGTCCAAAACCCTAATTCAAATAGCATTGGCCATGACATGGAGAATTCTTCAACTTTGATGATCTCCCTTACACATGGAGCATATTCACATGAGGATAGATTTTTGTAGATGATAATGGGAAACCATGGCAAGAAGAAACACTTCAAAATATTGAGAATTGGTGAAACTATGCACTTGTGATCCACAACTCTCTTGGCCAAATTGGGTCCACGACTTGAATCAACTTTGCATTTTGAATTCTCTTGCAAGATAGAACATGATGAGCTACATTAGACCTTATTCAATGGTGATAACTTGAGATACATCACATGATAAAGCTTGACATCTCCTTGAGAGTTGATGGAGAAGGCATAGAAATAAACACATGAACCTATGGGATTCTTGAAGAAAAACCTTTGTATCATCCACCTACAACATAATATCTAACGAGCAAATGCTATACATGTCTCGTGGTTAGGAAATATCAATCACTATATACAAAATATACACAAACAAGGTACTTGGTGATCCCCTTAAGAGCAAACTCAGAGATAGGAGAGAGAGCCAACCCTAGCTTGTGATCTTTGTGCAATCTGATAGTAAAATATGATAGAGGATCTTAGGGGGAAAAATTGGGGTACAACAGTTGCCCTTACTTAAGTGTCTTCTATCCGGAGATATGAAGGTTATGAACCCCGTTTTGACGTGATTAAATATACTTAAATATAAAACAAACCCTATTTTTGGCCCTAAGATGCCATACAATGTTTAATGATCATGCAATGCGATGCAACGAATTTTACAGGGGTAATGATAACTCAACTCTATTGGGGGGTGATCCGAAGAGGAGACAAAATAAAACAAATTAGTAAGTGATAAGGACAAATGGAGATGATAACAATGACCTGTAGATAAGCGGAAAACTATCTCCTCATAGAGGAGTTAGCAAAAACAAAATAATCACGCCAACTTTCTAAAGATAGCTGACTACCAACTCAAAACAAACATCATAATACTTTCGACCATAAAGGCAACAAGGAAAGCAGCATCGATAAGGAATTAAGTCTCCCAAAAGTTCTGGAACTTAACCACGAATGAGTCTCAACTTCTTCTTTAACAACATATTCAATCCGAAAAAGACACTAAAGCGACTTTTCAACAACGAGTTAACAACTTCACCCATTAGAGCATTCAACAACAAGTTATATGCACCTACTGGAGACAAATGTCCAATCAACAACGAGATTTTCCCCGCCGAAGTACCCAAAAGACCATTCTATAAAGAGCTACCTCTGATAACATAGAGATTACCACTCACTGAAGCATTTAGCAACAAGTCATATACACCTGTCAGAGACAAACGACCAATCAACAACGAGATGTTCCCCGTCGGAGTACCTAAAAGATCATTCCATAACGGGCTACCTCTGATAACATAGAGATTACCACTCACTGGAGCATTCAACAACAAGTCATATACACCTGCTGGAGACAAACGACCAATCAACAACAAGATATTCCCCGCCAGAGTACCGAAAAGTTCATTCCATAACGAGCTACCTCTGATAACGTAGAGGTTACCTCTCATTAGAGCATTCAACAAGTCATATACACCTGTCAGGGAAAAACATCCAATCAACAACGAGATATTCCTCGTCAGAGTATGGAAAAGATCATTCCATAATGAGCTACCTCTGATAACATAGAGGTTACTGCTCATTGGAGCATTCAACAGCAAGTCATGTACACATACCGGAGAGAAATGGCCAATCAACAACGAGATATTCCCCGCCGAAGTACCGAAAAGAATCATTTTCTTTGGAAACTAACAAACTCGCTGGAGAATACTAGTTGCTTAAATAAAGTGACTATCACCTGCTGTCAGAAAGAAGATTGTGGCAATATTGCTGAAAAATGAACTTTGACTTCCTGGAAAATTCAAACAGATTCTTGTTGAAGAGATAAAATATTCTTGTGCAAAATAAATGCACTTTCCATCTAAAACTCACAGTCTTGAGAGATTAGAAACACACTACTACCAAAATTCAACAATGTTATTCCACGAGGGATAACTCAATGGGGAAGATGAAAGGATAAACACTTTCTGCTTAAGACCAACATTCTACTAGAGAGAGGATACATACTCTACAAAAAACATCAACCAAAACACCAATGAATTCAAATAAATAATGAACTGTAATTCAGCTATGCATGATGTATGTATGAATGTATGCCACATATATGTTGACCAAACAACCACTCCGTACTGGGGGTAACCTGACAAAACAAGTTTGGTATAGACAACACTCAGCCCAAACTACATCCAAGATGGAGATCTTGAGGAAAATAAGTCACCAACTGCGGAACAATCTTCTACTTCAAGGATTGACCTCTCTTGAATAGGAAACATGTCTTGCAAGTAAACAAAACACGTGCATATGGTAACAAATCCAAAGAGACTGCAGGGATGCGACAAAGTTCTCCAATTCTCACCAGGGAGACTCAATCATACTTCATTGGAGGATACAAGGTGGTTGCACAAAGTTCTCTGGGGAAATCAACAACACCAATTCCTTTTCCATAAGCGTTCACAGCTCCATCAAACACCATACTATTACACCCTAAAATTTACCCTCTTCATCATTTTTATTTTAATTAGCTTATGCTTCACCATTGCACGCAAATGCATTCATATCATTGATTATATGGTTATTGATTTGAGGTGACTCCCAGTGGGTTTTATTTGAGCATAGAAGATGGTTGTGTTCTCATTTATTCCAAGAGATTTGAAGATGACAAGGTTTTGGCAGTAAATCTTACTTTCTCACATCCATGGGCTTTTGTGCTTGGTTTTTGATTGCTAAAGCGTGTGACGTTTATCTTGATGAGTATATGGAGCATTATCATTTTGAGTTTTGTCTCAATGCATCTTCAAATCAACTAACGATTCATCAGAAAATTAAAACCTCTTAACGGCCAGAACTTCTGCTCCTAACGGCCAGAACTTTTGCTCCTAACGACCAGAACTTCTGCTCCTAACAGCCATAACTTCTGCTCCTAACAGCCAGAACTTCAGTTCCTAATGGCCAAAACTTCTGCTCCTAATGGCCAGAACTTCAAAATTCCGAGAGACCTAACATTCAAGATTCATCAGTAAATCTAATTTTTATGGCATTCAAAATTCAAGCTACAAGTTTCTCAAGTTTCATATTCAATACAAAATTATCTTATTACAAGATTCAAAATTGACATAAGGAAATGTAAGCATGGACTACAAGGGAAATTTTTTCTAAGTTACAACACTTTGTGTTTTTTCTTAAGTCCTAGTCTATGCAACAAAACATTAATGTTTTCTTGGATCACAAATCCTCTATGCTAAGTTCCATGGTTTTTTCCAATAGATATCCATCGCCTTTCTTTATTCGTGGTCTTCAAAATCATAAACCCTTTGTCCATCACCATTACATGTTTACATGAAACAAAAAGAGAAATATGTGGTTAGCAACATGATGTTATGAACATAAATAAGAAAACATTCAAGAGAATAATTTCAAGCAACTCATCATTAGGGTTTGTTGTTTGGAATCAGGAAATAAGGGTGGTTTTCAATCATACAAGCTGCCAAAGCCTCATTAAATTCAATCATAGGCCTAACTTTGTATTTACTACAAATCACAAAGGATATTGGTTCACAATAAAGACAAAGAAAAGGAGGTACAAATAGAAACAATCAGGATTACAAGTTCAACATATCAGTAACAATTCCAGCCTAACAAATGCATTAGAAGAGACAAAAAGTCAGCATGTCCAACCCACATGAGCACAGGTCAGAACTGTAAGTTCCAAAAAAGAGAAAGGCCATACGAGCATAAAAAAAACAGACTTGCAGCCCAATAACATATCAAAAGAATCAGAGGGTCCAACAACAAGTAAACCTAATTTCTAACATTATAAAAGCATTGAGTGACACATAAATCAAAGGGGAGGATACTACTCATGCAGCCTAAACAGAAACAACAACAGGACTGCTCATACACAAAAAACCCTAGCCGTAACCAACAACAACAAAAAAGATCATCATCATTCACAAATATAGCCAGCAAGCCACAAACAGAACCACAAACCCTAACATATTAACTATCATCATTTTCCAAAGCCATAAACCCTTCAGAATCGAAAAGAGAAAGAGGATAAGAAGTTCAAAAAGAACAATCTCACCCGAAACAAGCTCAAAATCGGTATCTCCGCTGTTGGAAACCCTAAGATTTCCAAAACCCTTTCAAGATACCGGCCAAATCATGTATCATCTGCAAAATCAAGCCACAGAGTCATAACCAAAATGATAAGACGAATTAGAAAATGCAAGAAGGTTCAAGATCAAAGTTGTTTCGGCCGACGCCGCCGTGGAATCCACCGTGAGCCACCGTCTGCCGCCGCGAAGGGCGACTTCCAGCAAGCTCCATGAGAGAGAAAGAGGAACGAGAATAGCAGCGAGAGAAAGGAACAAATTCTGAAACCTTTGTTTTCTTTTTTCTTTTAATTAAAGTTGTTTTATTTGTTAATATGTTGATTAAGGAAACTAACCTAGTGGTGACACTTGTCACCACCTTTAATCATGTTCTGGAAAATATCATGCAAAGAGTCCTCAAAGCTTCTGCCACGCGTCCCAGCATTTACTTCGTCTGATTATACAAAGTCTCCCTAGTATTCTGATAGTGTGGATGGAAGTAATTCCTATGGTACACCATCTCCTTTGGATATACACCGGATTCTGTTGAAGCCTATTTGGGCCCTTTATTTGGGCCTAGACTCCTCTATGTTTTTCTTTTCTGCATCCCCATAATTACTTCCAGCAGGCTATTTCCTAAAGTTTCTCTTTTCCATTACTTTTTTATTATTATTTTATGCAATTAATTTTTTTGAATGTATTAAATAATTATTAGTTTTTTTATGATAGTTTTTATTCGGTAATTATCAAATAAACTATTAGTTGACTTTTCTCAAATAAAAAAAATCAATTCTAATAACTATTTAAATGATTGGGCTTGTATTGTATGATTAATTTTAGTGTATATCTCATATGCTTGTGTGTTTCACTCACGATTGCACACTTCACACACTCACCCCCTTAATCAATGATTTTATTGAATGAGTGGAGTGAGTTAATTATGAGATTTAAGGGCTTATATAAATTTAAGCAAATACAACATACATGTCTCTTCTCCCCCTTTGTTATTATCAAAAAGGATGGGGAAAAAGAAGAATATGAAAGATAGCATACAAATATAACCACAATATAGAACAAATATTGAAACATATTAAAGAAACCACTTAAGTCTTAAACATCACAAAACATAAAACAACACTTAGTCTAAACATTACAAGCATGATTGGAAATTTTTCTTAATTACAACTAAACATATTGAAAAATAGATAATAAAAAATATTAAAATAAGGACAAGATAGGATTTTAATCACTAGTATTCATATCTTCATGGTCATCACCACTTCCTCGTTCTTTCTCTTCACTTTCTCCGCTTTCTTCTCCACTTGAAGGTTGATGAGTTGATTGAGAAATGAGAAATGAGATGTTCTTTTGCATAGCACGGTGCTCCAAGGCGTTGCGAAGATCCATTTGAACAAGTTTTTCGTAGATGAGCTCTAAGGAATATCCACCATCTGGAGGTGCGGCAATGTGCTCATCATGATGATGATGATAAATGCCTTCATTGTCTAGAATAATTCCCACGTTTTTCAAACAAGTGCTACTGGAGATCATACTAGTTCTTCCCATCTTCTTGACCGGTTCCCTTCTCAAAAGAATACCATATTTTTCAAAAATCTTAGTGATAGATCTAGCATATGGTAGCCCATTTTTCAACAAAAACGAATATTCCATATGACGGAGAATTATATAAGCCCAATTAATTGATAAGTTTTGTCTTATAGCACAAATAATCATCATATCAACTTCACGTATTCTAGCATATTTATTGGCCTTTGGAACAAGCACATAGGCAAGGAAGTAATGCAACATTCAGTCACTTACGGACAAATTTTTACTTGACAGAAATATCTTAGAAGCACTGGACCGAGCATGCTTTGCATAAAAATCTTCTCTTAAAATTCTGGAAATGCTAAAGTAAAAATTCATCATATCATAATTTAAGGCACCAAGTTCTTCCGGTACAAAACCTCTCCTAATTTCTACCCCTTCACTAGGAACGCCTAAACAGTTTCCAAACTCTTTAAGAGACATATCAATATCGACTTTCTTAACAGAGGAATGCAACATGAGATCTTCATCAACGAAAAAATGAGCATAAAACTCTCTAACTAAATCAGGATAATATTCTCCACAGTCATTGACAAACCTATCAATCTTTTGATACACTAGCTTTTCCGGAAAGTTGAAACTAGTGTTTAGAAAGGAATCAAGTTTACCATACTTTGGAGGAATGAGAAATCTCTGCCTGAAATTTGAGAACAATCTACGTTGCTTCACCGGAGGAAGACACTGCTCGGTGTCAGTGTCTGAGTTCTGATCATGTGAGCTTTCAACAACTAGTTGTTTTCCCTTGGATTTTCTTGAAGGTGCCATGGAGGAAGTTTGAGAAGATGAAGTTAGGGTTTGGAGAGTGATTCTTGGAATAGGTTGAGAGGTGAAGATTTTTTTTTTGAAAGAGTGAGTTTTGGAGAAGTGAGTTTTTAATTATGTTGGTAAATGGTGAGATATGAGTGGATAATAAAGAGGTGGAATAGGGAAAAAGGTAAGAGTAGGTGAAGGAGTGTGGAAGAGGAGATATGTGAAATAATGGAAGAAGTGAATGCTTTGACCAAAAATTAAGTTATAAAAAAATGACTCTAGAAAACCAAAACACGCACAGGAAATCGATTACCTATATAGGTCAATCGATTTCCATTCAAAAACAAAAATATTTTTAGCGCATAAGCTACTGGAAATCGATTAACCCTATATGGTAATCGATTTCCACATAAAATTTTGTCCAATAACATGAGAAACAGTAGCTTTGACACAAAAGATTTATACAAAAAAAAATTATTCAAACACATGTAGCATCAAATGGATAAATAAAAACAATATGAACATATTTATTTATAAACACAAACAATAAAAACACATAGTAAGGATGAGATATTAAGAGATATTATGAAATAATTAGATACACGTACCATTTTAGATGTCCTTTTTATCCAATATTCTTAATTCTCGACGGATTTTGAAGAAAGAATCCCGAGCCAAAGGTTTAGTGAAAATGCCCGCTAGTTGGTTATGAGTATCAACAAATGTAACTTCGAGATCTCCTAGAAGTACGTGATCACAAATAAAATGATGTTGAATATCGATGTGTTTAGTTCTTGAGTGCATGACCGGATTCTTTGTAATATTGATTGCACTTGTGTTGTCGCATCAAAGAGGAATGCACCCGATATCAAGTCCGTAGTCATGAAGTTGTTGCTTAAGCCAAAGAATTTGTGCACAACAACTACCCGCTGATATGTACTCCGCTTCGGCCGTGCTAAGAGAAACACATGCTTTCTTTTTACAAGCCCATGATACTAATGCATTTCCAATAATGTGACAGGTACCACTTGTGATTTTTCTATCGGTTTTATAACCTGCATAATCTGCGTCAGAATAACCAATTTAATTGCAAACACTACCTTTAGGATACCATAAGCCGACATTTGTTGTTCCTTTGAGATACTTCATGATCATTTTTACCGACATGAGATGTGATTCCTTTAGATTTGCTTGAAAGTGAGCATAAAGACAAACACTAAACATTATGTCAGGATGGCTTGCCGTCAAATATAATAAGGAACCAATAATACCTCAATACTTTGTAATATCAATTGGAATATCAGATTCATCTTGATCAACATATGTACCGGATCCCATTGGAGTATTCATTACTTTGCAACTATCCATATCAAATATTTTTAATAACTCTTTGCAATATTTGGATTGGTTGATAAAGATTCCATCTTTAGTTGCTTAATTTGTAGTCCAAGAAAATAATTCATCTTACCCATCATGGACATCTCGAATTCACCTTGCATCATCAATGAAAATTCTTCACACATTTCTTTGTTAGTTGATCCAAAAATGATATCATCAACATAGACTTGAACCAATAAAGTGTTACTTTTGATTTTCTTAATAAACAAATTTTTATCAACTTTACCTTTTTCAAAATCTTTTTCACACAAAAAATTGCTAAGTCTATCATACCAGGTCTTGGGGCTTGCTTTAGGCCATAAAGAGCCTTTCTCAACTTAAAGACATGTGAAGGATTTTTGAAGTCTTCAAATCCCGAGGGTTGTTTGACATGGACTTCTTGATTGATGTAGCCATTCAAGAATGCGCTTTTGACATCCATTTGATAAAGCTGAAAATTTAATGAACAAGCATAAGCAAGTAAAAGACGAATAGCTTCTAACCTTGCAACCGAAGCAAATGATTCTTCAAAATCGATTCCTTCTTCTTGATTATAACCTTGGGCCAACAACCTTGCTTTGTTTCGAACAACTATACCATTCTCATCAAGTTTGTTTTTAAACACCCATCGGGTACCTATGTTGTGTTTACCACTTGGCCTAGGAACAAGTTCCCAAACTTGATTTCTCTCGAATTGATTTAATTCTTCTTGCATAGCAATTGTCCATTGATCGTCTCCTAAGGCTTCATCAACTTTGGAGGGTTCAATTTGAGAAACAAACACCATGTTTAAGTAAGCATATTTGAGATTTAATCTTGTTGAAACTCCTTGACTTATATCACCAATAATTTTATCAATAGGATGGTCTCTATGAGTTCTCCGTTCTTTGCGTAAATCATTGATGTTTGTATCTTGTTGATGTTTCGGTGGATTCACATTTTGATCATTTGAAATTTCTTCCGAGGGTAAATCTATAATATCATCATCATCATCACAAACAACTATTTCCTCCTTAGAGGTATTAGTTTCATCAAAGGAAACATGCATCGATTCTTCAATAGTTAAAGTTCTTTTATTATAAATTCTTTAAGCTTTATTAGAAAGAGAATAACCAAGAAATATACCTTCGTCGGGTTTCTCATCGAACTTACCGAGATTGTCTTTGTCATTGTTGAGAATAAAGCACTTGCATATAAAGATATGAAAATAAGAAATGTTTGGCTTTCTTCCTTTGAAGAGTTCATATGGAGTCTTTTTCAAGATAGGTCTAATGATAACTCGATTTCCAACATAGCATGTCGTACTAACCGCATCCGCCCAAAAATATTTTGGTAGTTTGCATCACTAAGCATTGTTCTTACAAGTTCCACTAGAAAGCTATTCTTTCTTTCAACTAATCCATTTTGTTGTGGAGTTCTTGGTGCTGAAAAATTATGAGAGATACCATGTTCTTCACAAAATTCTTCAAATGATGCACTTTGGAATTCTCCACCATGGTCACTTCTTATGGATACAATATTTAGTGATTTTTCATTTTGAATTTGCTTTGCATATTTCTTAAAGGCTTTGAAAGCATCACTTTTCTGCACAAGAAACAAAGTCCAAGAATATCTAGAAAAATCATCAACAATAACTAAAGTGTATACATTACCTCCGAAGCTTCTTGTTTTTGATGGACCAAATAAATCCATATGAAACAATTGTAGTGGCCTTGTAGTGGACAGCACATTCTTAGATTTGAAAGTTGATTTGGTTTGTTTTCCCTTTTGACAAGCATCACATAATTTATCTTTGACAAACTTTATCTTTGGTAAGCCAACAACAAGATCATGTTTGGTTAATTTATTTAAGTGATCCATATGACTATGGGTTGCCCTTTTATGCCATAAACATGATTCATTATTGTTTACCATAAGACATTTTACTTTCAAAGATAAATCATTTAAATAAATCATAAGAATATTATTAATTCTTTTACCTTTTAGTTTTACCTCATTGGTGATTTCATCAATAATCAAGCATTTATATTTAGTAAACATGATCTTGAAGCCTTTGTCACAAACTTGGCTAATGCTAAGAAGATTGTGCTTTAGTCCTTCAACATAAAGAACATATTAAATGCATGTGAAAGGTGGTGCACCAACTTTTCCTTTACCAAGAATTATTCCCTTATTATTATCTCCATAAGTGACATAACCCTTGTCCTTTAATACTAGATTTAAAAATTGGTTTATGTCTCCCGTCACATGCTTGGAACAACCACTATCAAGATACCATAGGTTTGAAGTGGGTTTCAATCAAACCTGCAAAACAAATTAAGTTTTGTTAGGTACCCAAATTACTCTGGGTCCTTCATAATTAATACATTTCTTCATCAACACATAATGTCCACTTTCCACATAAAAGTTTCTCACATAGCAAGCATTAGGTGTATGGCCTTTAATACCACAATAAAAACAAGTAGGTTCAAAATTACTTCTATATCTAGGAGGATAAGATTTATTCTTAACAAATCTTTTCTTTTTAGGATAATGAGGAACTACTTTAGGCTTGTTCACATTCTCTTGGGTTGGTTGATTACTAGCCTTACCAAAGATAGTTTTGTTGGGACTTGGTTGAGAAAATTTTGAAAAAACAAGTCCACTTTTATCTTTAGGATATCTTTGTGTGCTAAGAACATTTTCCAATCCAACTTGTCCTTTTTCATATCTTTCTAGGACCCTTTTTAATTGAACAATTTGGAAAGAAAGTGATTCATAATTATTGCATACAAAATTCTGTTTTTGTTCACTAATCATCTTTTCTTTTTCATCTTTATATTCTTTTTCAATTGTTTCAACTTTTTCTTCTAAAGATGAAATTATTTTATTTATATAGAATATTGCATTCATTTAATAGTTCATTAATAGAACCTTGTGCACCATTATCATAAAGAGAATTATCATAACTAACCTCGCCATCTTCATCATCAGAATGGTGTGAAACCATCAATGCTAGATTTGCACTTTCGTCACTATCCGAATCAGATAAAGAACTTATCTCATTATCTTCCCATGCAACATAGGCCTTTTATTTTTGAACTCATTTTTGCCTTTGAATCCATTTTTCTTGGAGAGTTTCGGAAAATCCGCTTTTTATGACCTTGCTTGCCACATTCATAACACGTGACATCTTGTGTTGATGTGGATGCTTCTTTATCTTTATGATTTGAGAATTTCTTCCTTTTGACAAAGTTAGAATTACCAAGATTATTTTTATGGCCAAAATATTTTCCTAACCTTTTTACAAGAAGCAAGAAGTTTTCATCTTCCTCCGATGGATCATTATCTTGACTTTCTTTTGAATCTAATTTCAATGCAATGCCTTTGGATTTATTCTCATGATTCTCATGTTTTTCAAGTCTTCCAAGTTCCATTTTATATTCTTGAAGTTTTCCGAATAATGTTGCGGAAGTCATAGTTGCTAGGATTTTCTTTTCAGATATTGCTGCCACTTTTTGTTGCCATTTTGTAGTTAAAGATCTAAGCACTTTAAGATTTAATTCATCATTAGTTAAAGTATTACTGAGTGCCTTCAAATGATTTGTCAAATGAACCATTCTCTTTTGCAAGTCAAGGATGGATTCTCCGGGCTGCATTCAGAATAATTCATATTCTTAACTCAAAGTATTCAATCTTGATCTTTTAACTTTGGCGGTTCCTTCATGAGTTTCTATGAGTGTCCCATATTTCCTTTGTCGTTGTACATGCCGATACTCGAAATAATTCATCCATACTACGAGAACCTTGAAGGAGATTGATTGCCTTTTTGTCATAGAGAAATTTTTCTCGTCATCTTTATTCCATGATGCTTTAGGATCTGATGATCCAGCACCATTTACAACACATACCGGAGCAAATGGACCCTTCTCAATAATATCCCATATTTCTTCTCCTTGCGTTTCAGGATGAGCCTTCATGCGAATTTTCCAAAAGTCAAAATATTCACCGCAAAACAATGGAGGATTTTTGGTACTACCACCATATTTGAAAACCAGATTTTGATTTGTAGAAGCCATTCTAGATCTTTAGGAACAAGTTACCTATAACTTGCTCTGATGCTAATTTTAAGTATGAAATGCGCCCACCCAATGCATTAGAAGCACTGTCAAACACCAATGACCATTTCGATATTGGTTCGGGTCCTTCTTCTGGGCCAGGAATGTTGCAATCCCTGATATACATGATGTCCTCGTCTAGGAATTTTAATTTCATATGCTGATAATCATCCACATGCTGGTGGGCAACATAATCCGTCAATATACTACTCTTGATTGCCTTCTGAGTAGTATATCGAATGTCGTACTCCGTCAAAATCATTTTCCATTTGGCTATCTGTCCTGTCAAGGTTGGTTTCTCAAAGATATACTTGATCGGATCCATCTTGGATATCAATAAGGTAGTGTGAGTCAACATATACTGCCTTAGTCTGCGAGCAGCTCAAGCAAAAGCACATCAAGTTTTCTCGAGCATAGAGTAGTTTGTCTCATAGTCGGTAAACTTTTTTGCTAAGGTAGTATATTACATGCTCTTTTCGATCAGACTCATCATGTTGTCCTGACACACACCCCATTGAACCTTCAAGCATTGTCAAGTACATAATCAATGGCCTACCCTCAACAAGAGGAATGAGGATCAGAGGTTCCTGCAAATACTCCTTTATGTTATCGAATGCGACTTGACAATCGTCATTCCACCTGACCACTTAATATTTTCTCAGCAGTTTGAATATCGGTTCGCACGTGGCAGTCATGTGAGAGATAAATCTAGAGATGTAGTTCAACCTCCCTAGAAAGCCGCAGACCTCTTTTTCAGTTCTTGGTTCAAGCATTTCTTATATTGCTTTTACTTTGGCAGGATCAACCTCGATACCTCTTTCGCTTACAACAAAGCCTAGTAACTTTCCAGATCGTACCCCGAAAGTACACTTGTTGGGATTTAACCTTAATCAGAATTTTCGCAATCTGTCAAACAACTTTTGTAAATGCACCAGGTGCTCTTCCTCATCTTGAGATTTTGCAATCATGTCGTTGACATAAACCTCAATCTTCTTATGAATCATGTCGTGGAAGAGAGTCACCATTGCTCGCTGATAAGTTGCCCCGACTTTTTTCAATCTGAAAGGCATCACCTTGTAGCTGAATGTCCCCCACGGGGTGATAAAAGTTGTCTTGGCCATCTCCTCTAACGCCATCTTAATTTGATTATAGCCCGAAAAACCATCCATAAATGCGAACACCTTGGCATGAGCTGTATTTTCCACCAACACGTTAATGTGAGGAAGTTGAAAATCATCCTTCGGACTCGCCCTGTTCAAATCTCGATAACCCACGCACATTCTAACTTTCCCATCCTTCTTGGGTACTGGCACGATATTGGCAATCCACAAGGGATAATAGATTACATTCAAGAATCCCCCGTCAAGCTGCTTCTGGACTTCCTCCTTAATCTTCTTATACATCTCAGGATGAGTTCTTTGAAGCTTCTGCTTAACTGGAGGTCAGTCTTCTTTCAATGGCAGCTTGTGCAAAACAATATCGGTGTCCAACCCGGGTATGTCTTCATAAGACCAGGCGAAGATATTTGAATACTCTTTAAGTAAATCAAGCAGTCTTTGCTTCACACTGTCTTCTAGAGCAGCCCCTATCTTGACCTCTCTGACCACATCATTGGTGTCCAGATTCACCTTTTCGATTTCTTCCTGATGCGGTTGAATAACCCTCTCTTCTTGTTTCAATAAACTTGCTAACTCTTCAGGGAGTTCACAATCTTCCTCACCTTCTTCTTCGACTTGGTTGATCGGATTATCAAAGTCATAAGAAGTGATAGTAGATTTGTTATCGAAGGGATCCATTAGAATAGTGGGATTATATCTGCATGATTTATTTTATGCTTATTTTAGTTTTTTTAGATGATAAAAAGAAAAATAAAGCATTGTCATTTTGCGTTTTAAAATTATGATGTAAAATAGAAAGACAGTGAACAAAATATTTGAAAGCAAAAGATGTTCTTTATTTCATGATAAAAACATGCATGAGAAAACAAAGGTGGCCCTACATATGATTCACTATTCCTTGGGCAGAGCACAGGAATTATTGCATGATAAGAGAAAACAACAGAAAATTACTCTTTGACTATTGTGACTGGGACACAATCTTCAGAAGTCCAATTATTCAATTCCACACCAGGGATGCTAGGGAGGATCCACTTGTCGATGTCGCATTCATTGTCATAATCGTCAACAACATTCACTTGTCCAGATATGACATCGGCGCTTGAGAATTTAACGGGAGTAGCCAGATTAGGCGCTTTGAGAATTTGGCAGCGCAACAAGGGATCGAAACTCAGCCCGAACTTGTTGAACTTTGGCGTCACCTCCACCACACTTCCCTAGACTTTAGGGCATCCAACTTCAATCACAACCTTTGCATCTTTCAGAGAGGCCATAGATGACTCAGGTTTTTTTCTTCTTCTTATCCTCTTGCTGAGGAGTTTTGAGCATATGAACAGTCTCAAATCCTTGGAACGGGATTTCATGGACTTTGCTGTCGATATTAACATATCGAAACGAGGTCAGGTGACTCACAGCGTACTCTTCTTCAACACAAACTGTAATTGTCTTCCCATTGACAGGGTACTTGAGCTTCTGATGGAGAGTAAATGTAACTGCCCCAGCTTTATGGATCCATGGATGGTCGAGAAGGCAATAATAAGCAGGTTGAATGTCCATGACGAAGACACTAGTAGTAAATAGCTGGGGATCAATCTTGATAGGAAGGTTCATCTCTCCGAAGACTGAACATCTTAACCCAACAGAAGCTTTCACCATTAGGTCACTAGGACGCAGCTCAAGTCCAGAATAATCAATTTTCACCAACATTGTTTTCGGAATCACATTCAGGGACGAACTAGTGTCCACCAGAACCCGAGATAAGGTAGTGCCCCTGCACTCCATAGAGATGTGTAGCGCCTTGTTATGGTTCCTGCCCTCTGGCGGGAGATCAAAGTTGGTGAAACCCAGACCATTGCTGGAAGAGATACTAGCACAAACGTTCTCAAACTGAACAATATACATCTCTTACGGAACAAAAGCGGTACTTAGCAACTTCGTCAAGGCATTCTGGTGTGCCTCAGAGTCACGTAACAATGAGAGAATTGAAATCTTAGCAGGTGTTTGAGTGATTTGATCAATAATACAGAAGTCACTTTTTCGAATGTGTCGCATAATCTCTTCAACATCCTTCTCCAAGTCATGGTTAGCGACTTGCAAATCAGGCTCTTTTGCTGGCTGCATGCCTTTAGCTTTCGCTAAAGCATCTGCATTAGGCGGTGCAATTGAAGCAGCAAAAATCCGACCACTTCTGGTCACTCCGCCACTATCGGCGAAATTTTCAGTATTAGCGACATCAGGTTCATCATCCTTCTTACCGGAAGAGGGCCCATCGTCCTTTTTAACTTCGTGATAATAAACGTCTGATCCTTAGAAGTTGAGAAATCACTAAGAGAAAATATTTCCCCAAAAGGAAAGGAAGTTGAGCTTGTTCTTCACCACAACTTGCCTCTTATTGATTGAACACCAAAAAGAGTAGGACTGCCATTTTTGGTTTAAACTTTATTTTCCTTGTGCTTAGAAATACTAGGCTTGAAACTTTGTATCTGTGTATTTCTTCTACTCATTA
Organism: Vicia sativa; assembly: GCA_021764765.1. Lineage (NCBI taxonomy): Eukaryota > Viridiplantae > Streptophyta > Magnoliopsida > Fabales > Fabaceae > Vicia > Vicia sativa. The sequence goes on from CM038792.1 coordinate 314,991,263, forward strand.
TGATTTAACTTCTTATATGTTGAGATAAATGAAATTTAATGAAGAGTAACTTTATTGTGTGATGTTGCTAATCATTTAGTACTTGCTAAATATTATAATACATGACAACACCTAGTGATTAAGGGTTTCCAGAGATTTTAAGATATATTGTGGAGTTGAGAGCTAGCACACTTATGGGATAACAATATAAAAATAATGATCTTAAGCCTAATTCGTTGGACGTTTGCCAATAAGAGGTGGCGGTAGTGTAGGCCTCACAGTCACCAATTTCAGATCAAGCAATCAATTCAACATCTCAGCATACGACATTGGATTGGCATCAAACCTTCTCGGTGCACGATTATTCTACTGTCTTTGATATTGTTGGCGCAGGGCTTGTTGAGCCTGCGGCTGAGGAGCAGAAATAGTCACAACATTAACCTGGGCTTTGCCCTGGTTTCTTCTATCATACACAGTGCTGGTTTCACCCTTTTTCTTTCTGGGATAACCGTTGAATTTTTTCTTTGTACCATAAGAACTTCCACCTTCAGTGTACTGGATCTTGCTGGAATTTAAACCACTTTCAATCATACAAAGGATGCGCGTTTGTACGCAAATAGGCAATAGAATGTGCGTTCGTGCACATTCAAACAAATGGTTAACCTGCAAGAAAGGTGTAAATCCAACAAACAAACAAACAATAGGATGTGCGTTCGTATGCAAACAAGCAATAGAATATGTGTTCGTGCACATTCAAACAATTGGATAACCTACAAGAAAGGTGTATCTCTAACAAAGAGACAATAGGATGCGCGTTTGTACGCAAACAAGTAATAGAATGTGCGTCCGTGAACATTCAAATAATTGGATAACCTGTAAGAAAGGTGTCAATCCAAACAAGCAGACAATAGAATGTACACGCATGTGTGCAAGCACAAAATAAGGATGCTACAAATCCAAATCTCAAGTGTAAGTGTTCAATGTACCTCGCACATGAAATAAAGTGTCAGAATTAACAAAGCAAGTGCTAGAAATAAAGCACCAGATGCAAAACCGATTATAGATATGCTTAAAAACTGTGATTGACCAAAATCTTAGTCACTTATATATCAAAGGCAACAACATATCATAAATTTCTACTTGTTTTCAATTTTCATCATAATCAGTAAAACTTTACCAGCAATGTTTTACTCATTGTTCATGATTGTGAAGTTCGTGTAGATTTCACTCAACATGTATAATAATGTATGTAGGGAGCACAAACATTATATCAGAAATGCAACATAGATAAAAGTAGATACGACAATGTATATCCATTTTGAGTTAAAAACGAGAAAGAAAGAAAAAACATTATAAAAAAGATAAACAACACACAAAACATTGGTCTAGCAAGCATCATAATATTCATCTTTACATGCAGACAAAAATAACATCATACCATAAAAATAAGATATAAGATCTTCAATCATTCTCCATGACAAATTATGTATACCACCTAAAACAGAAGTATAGAGCGTAACACAAACAATAATTCAAGACCTCAGCCTAACATTAGAGCATAACTATGACTTACGGAGGTGTTATTGTTACGACTTACGGAGGTTTATAAATTAACAATAACAACTCCTTATGCAGATCTAACCTGGCCTCGGGATTCTCTGTAACAAACCAACATAGTTTTAATTCCTCTTACAAGCACAAACCCTTTTGGCTCAGCTTTGATTGATCTACCAAGCCACTGATAAATACACACTTGTAGCGTTTGTTTTCATACTTATTCTGAAATCCAGAGGCAGATTCAAAAGAAAACAAAAGAGAAAGTAGATTCAAAAGATAAAGGGGACAAATTTTAGTTAAAAATATAAAAGTGATAATGATAACAAAAACCTAAACAAAAACGAAAACAAATGCAAGCAGATTCAAAGGAGAAAGGTCACAACTTTACCATTCTTAGTGAACAAAACCTTGATATATTGAATGGGTTTTTACCAAACTGGTAGGGTTGGTTTCATCTGTCGGTGCTCTAAACCCGGTGACCATTAAATTGGTAGATCTGGCAAATTAGAAACTCCACGAACAAACACAAACATTAGAAGTCACTGCGTGAATACGAACTATATATGTGAAAAGTTTCTGTGTTTCAAAGGTTATATCGTTTAATAACTTCAATATTTTGTATCTAAAAACTTGATGTTCATGGTTTTCATAAAAATTAAAACTTGTGTTCATGAAAATCAAAACTTTGTGTTCATAAAAACCAAAACTTCATTTATACATGTAGAAACTCGTATAAGGGTTAAGAACATGGCAACGATAAGTCACAACAATGACCCATTAATCAATACTTTCCTGGTGATTTTCCTGACGTGTTCAGAAGGGATATCCTCTTTTTAAGTTTCAACAAACTTGAATCTCCTCTTACTATTGTATTGCTTCGAGTTAAGATGCTTCCATTTTCTAGCTTCCTCTTCAAGCCGTGCTTCCGCATCAGCCTCAGTCTCCACTGGTGGAGGAGGAGCCGATGGAAGCATAATAGTTGTGAAGCATGAGGAGGATGAATTGAAGGAATTTGGTCGTTGTTCCACATCTTGAACTCATATCGGAGCTTCAAGCTTCAGAAATTGTATGAACTGTTAAAGTGCTAATTGAGCTTTCAGAATTGTTTCAGGGAATAACGAACCCAGTAGCGGGTTCTAAGGTTTATGAGTGAAAGAAGAGGAAGTGGCGAAGAGATGTTGAAAAGAGAGAGAAAAATTGTATTAGTGTTTGTGGGAAAAGCGAGAGAATAGAAGACAAGAGAGAGAAAGAGAGGACGGAAGTGAGGAAGAAGAGAGAGAGAGTAAAGGGGGGGAGTTAGGTAATTGAAATTTGAAAGGGATAGTAGAAGTTTTGATTGTGCCAAGTGTCCAATACTGATTAGAAATTAGAAAAGTGGTAAGGTTATTTTTGTTAATTATTATTTTGTCCATTTAATAGTGTAAATGAATTTGAAGGAAATGGAAATTTCGGTTGTTTGGGCAATTGATTAGTAAAGGCTTCATATTAGATGTTGGCTCATCTCGATGACCGATTCTTATGGATGGTGCCTCATTATGGAAGTTCACTTTATACGTTGATAATAATTTAGCTAAAGTTTCTTCCACCTAATTTTCTTCTCAAGAAATATGATGAAAAGTGATTTCATCAAAATATTTTATCAATTATATGACATGAGCACAGTCCGGGACCAACTTAGGAGGACGAGTTTCCCATTCTCCTTTTACTTGGTAAATAACCAATACTGGGTATCCATACACCTCTAGGATTTTAACCATTAGGTCAATAGAATCTCCAATGCACATGATGCAGACTTCATATTCTGCCATGTTATTCGTGTAGTTAAAACACAACCTTATTATGAAGGGAGTATAACCATTCCTTGGAGAGATTAAGACAACTCCAATTCCATTCATTAAACGTGAGTTTCCATTGATCTCCTAGTTCTGTCACTTTATTGTCACCTATGTCTTTATCATTATTTAGGATCATAATGTTCTCATTACGAAACTCTAACCGCATTGGTTGGTAGTTTTCCATTGGTTGGTAAGCGAGGTATTCATATAATACACTTCCTTTTATAGATTTATGAGTAACATACTATTACCTTGAAAAGTCTTAAGGTATTCAAGCACGTGTAATAAATGAAGGTATTCGCATAAGTTAAAGGCAATCTCCTGAGATAAGGGTTTTAGGAGATTGAAGCCAAGGTGTTTGAAAATTTGGCTTTATCAAACTTGAGAATTTAATGACCAAGGGGAATATTAAGTCAAAATGTCGAAGTTGAGCTGTGTTGACCAGAAGGATGTAGAAAACCAAGGTTAAGATCTGTAGAAATTGGTCTAGTTGACCAAAGTATGAAGAACAAGAAAATGGTCGAAGTTGGTTTTGTCGACCAAAGAAGATTTTGGAATTAGAATAATTTCATTATTTTAATTGTGCCAAAGAAAATGTGTCAAAGCAAGCCAGAAGCGGTTTACTTTCAGAAGCCAGAAGCGGGAAGATTCAAAGTTCAAAGTCACAAGCAGTTACTGGTGGTTCATGTGCCGATTGAGCGCCAAATAGGTGGCGATATCTTGTGGAGCAGTTACGTCAATATTCAAATATTATTCGTAGATTTAATCTAGGAAGTTACATTGTAAATACTATAAATAAGTAGATTGAGTGTAATTTCTGGTGTGTTTACTTGTATACTCAAATCACTTGCCAAAACTCTGTCATTCCGAGCGTTAGGAAACAAAGAGTGAAGAAGTGCTTGATGTACGTGAATCACCACCTTTATTTCAATGCAAATCTTTTATCTTTCAATTGTTCCTTGTGAATACTTTACTTACTTTTTATTTACCTTCGAGCAAACTCTTTACGTTATGTTCTGCTTCACGTAAACAATTCAATACTCTTTATCGGTCACAAGTCACCAGTCAGTTAGTTTATTGAGTCTCACTTCGTATAAAAAACCTGTTGTCGGTCACGACTTACCAGTTAGTCGGTCGAATATTGGTGTGGAAAGCCATTACACTTGTCCCCTTATCTTATAGAAAACTGGATTTCGACAGAACTAGTATAATATCGAAAATCTTAGCACATGTCTTAAGATCAACTGGTCGATCTTGCGAGTAACCCTTAGTTTTTAGGGCTTTGGGAGGACCAGCGGTTATTTACCATTTTTCACGGTAAATAAATTGGCACACTTGGTGGGACAAGTGATAAGTGTCTGTTATTATATGTCATAAATGTATGATACTTAGGAGTGGTAGTTTAACCAAAGAGTATAATAAACCACCAACTAGGAGACGTACACCTAGGATGTCTAATCCTACTCCAAATATTGATGAAGTTTCATCGCGTACTTTAGGTACTACAGATCCAATGATTTCTCAGGTTGCACATTTACCTCCTATAAATAATACATCTGCCCCAGTGTCGACTACAATCTCCGCACCCATTCCTCAGGTTCTACCGGTGAGCCCAGGGCCTACGATGACTACGACTAAAATCCATCATGTGCCTCGTTTTAGCACTACAAATCCTGTTTATAGAATGTCGTATTCCATGATGCCAGGATATCAGTCGACATCGAACGCAGCAGTAGTGTCAGATAATGTTCAAAATTTGAATTCTCCTTTACAAGGGTCTGCACCTGGAGGAAATAGAGGCAACCAAAATAGAGGAATGCCTTCTCAGCCAATAATACCACCGCTTACTAACACTTCAGTAGCGGTATTAAGGCAATAAATGGATGATAGTAACCATGATTTGGTTAATATGTTAACTAATCAAATAGTTAATGTATTTAATCCCATAGTGCAAGAGTCGGCTGAGACTAATAGGCAGTTTGCTGAAACAAATCGACAGGTGATCGCCCAATTAACACGTTTGTGTAACTGTTTGGGAGCTCCCTCAGCGCCTGTCGAACAGGCGCCACCTATTCGACTAGATGACCTTGGTCAAGTAGACATGGGGGTAATAGATGATGAAACTGTCCATTAGGGACAAGTTGTAGAGCCTCAAAGGAATGTTGTTGTCGAACCACCTAGAATATTAGTTAATCGACAATAAGAGGCTGATCAAGTTCTTGATCAAATTCAATAAGAGGACTTAGCTGTAGAGAATAATCTAACTACTATTTTCGAGAGAATTATGGCTAGGAATGGTATGAATACCACATTATAGAGGCCAACTTATTTTTCCCCTTTGTCTGAATATTTTTACAGACAGAAAACCCTAGAGGCTGGAAAATTCCTAAGTATACCAAATTTGGGGGAGAGTCTAGGGAGTCGACAGCCGAACATATTGTTAGGTATTTGACTGAATCTGGCGATATGGAAAATAATGAAAGCTTAAGAGTAAATATTTCCCCTCGTCCCTAACTAAGGCAGTCTTCACGTGGTTTTCCAAGGGATGCAAAGGGATGAAGCAATCAAGTGCTTTGGTAGAAGCACACAAACAATGCAATGCACAGACAGATGAACATACATGCGCAGGAAAAGAAGGAAGTCCCGTAGACTACAATAGCACCGATGTACCAGAAACAACCAGGAGCCGACACATTCGATTCTTATGAAAGGTATCACATCATGACATGAATTCCCAAGTTTGAAGAGAAAATGAGTGCAGGTATCAACAGTAAATACGAACCTCGGGAGAAGGCGTGGAGAGTCATAATTGGGAACTCTTGACACTTTTTATTATTGACTCGCTAAAGGAAGCAACACGATTCGTGTGTGTTGAGCTGAAACAGACTAGAACTGTATGGGGGTTGATTACGAATCCTTTCCGTGTGGCCATCATATCATCATATATATGTATCAATCAATATCAAAGCGGGAATTTGCTTGGTGATGCCAATATGGGTTGCCTAACCACTCATGACCTATGCAAGCACAAATGTAAACACTTATAGGGAACTACTTCCCTATGCATGCAAGAGGACTTTAAACAATCCAAACACAAGTAGAAAACAAAATCACCCTTAACGGGTCTTTAAATAAACCAGAGGGGTTCCTGAACATGCTCCAACTACCGAAGCCCCATCATGCATCTCTAGTCCTACTTCTCATGGAAAAAGAAAGCGGTAAAACCCTACTTCTCATGCTCTCTAGAAAAGCGATAAAAGAATGCGATAAAAAAGTTATAGCAAATACCACACGGATAACAATCCGTAAGCAATAACAAGCTAAAAATAGTTTAGAAAACATCAAGTATTGCTCCCAAGAAATAAAGAAAACAGGTGAGTAATGCACTGAGGCATCAAAGCATGAGAGGAATGTGTGTTCGTACATATCCGAAACAAATAACCCTGCATAAGATTGCAATCCAGACAAACAGACAATAGGATGCGCGTTCGTACGCAAACAAGTTTTAGAATGTGCTTTCATACACATTCGAATCAAATGAACTTGCAAGAGAAGTGGAAACCAAACAAGTATACATGGGATGTGCGTTCGTACGAAATGAGAAATCAGAATCTCTGTTTGTACACATTCAGAACAAGGTGCACCTGCAAGAAAAGATGAAAACCCAACAATCATACAAAGGATGCGCGTCCGTACGCAAATAGGCAATAGAATGTGCGCTCGTGCACATTCAAGCAAATGGATAACCTGCAAGAAAGATGTAAATCTAACAAATGAACAATTGGATGCGCGTTCGTATGCAAATAAGCAATAGAATATGTGTTCGTGCCCATTCAAATAATTGGATAACCTACAAGAAAGGTGTAAATCCAACAAACAGACAATAGGATGGGCGTTTGTACGCAAACAAGCAATAGTATGTCCGTCCGTGGACATTCAAAAAATTGGATAACCTGCAAGAAAGATGTCAATCCCAAAAAACAGACAATAGAATGTACACACATGTGTGCAAGAATAAAATAAGGATGCTACAAATCCAAATCTCAAGTGTAAGTGTTCAATGTACCTCGCACATGAAATAAAGTGTCAGAATTAACAAAGCAAGTGCTAGAAATAAAGCACCGGATGCAAAATCGATTATAGATATGCTTAAAAACTATGATTGACCAAAATCTTAGTCACTTATATATCAAAGGCAACAACATATCATAAATTTCTACTTGTTTTCAATTTTCATCATAATCAGTAAAACCTTACCAGCAATGGTTTACTCATTGTTCATGATTGTGAAGTTCGTGCAGAATTCACTCAACATGTATAATAATGTATGTAGGGAGCACAAACATTATATCAGGAATGAAACATAGATAAAAGTAGATATGACAATGTATATCCATTTTGAGTTAAAAACAAGAAAGAAAGAAAAAACATTATAAAAAAGATAAACAACACACAAAACATTGGTCTAGCAAGCATCATAATATTCATGTTTGCATGCAGACAAAAATAACATCATACCATAAAAATAAAATATAAGATCTTCAATCATTCTCCATGACAAATTATGTATACCACCTAAAACACAAGTATATAGCGTAACACAAACAATAATTCAAGACCTCAGCCTAACATTAGAGCATAACTATGACTTACGGAGGTGTTATTGTTACGACTTACAGAGGTTTATAAATTAACAATAACAACACCTTACGCAGATCTAACCTGGCCTCGGGATTCTCTGTAACAAACCAGCATAGTTTAATTCCCCTTGCAAGCACAAACCCTTTTGTCTCAGCTTTGATTGATCTACCAAGCCACTGACAAATACACACTTGTAGCGTTCATCTTCATACTTATTCTGAAATCCAGAGGCAGATTCAAAAGAAAACAAAAGAGAAAGTAGATTCAAAAGATAAAGGGGACAAATTTTAGTTAAAAATATAAAAGTGATAATGATAACAAAAACCTAAACAAAAACGAAAACAAATGCAAGCAGATTCAAAAGAGAAAGGTCACAACTTTACCATTCTTAGTGAACAAAACCTTGATATGTTGAATCGGTTTTTACCAAACTAGTAGGGTTGGTTGCATCTGTCGGTGCTCTAAACCCAGTGTAATACGGTGGGAGAACTGACTTTTGGAATTTGTTTTGCTTTTTATCGCAAATGTTGCGGATAGCAAGAGTCGCCACCGACTTTTCTTTTATCCAATTAAGGGAAGGTGAAAAGAACCGAAAAAGACCTTCGTTAGATTCTGAGTAAGGGAGAAGGTTATGAAAAGGGAAGGTATTAGCACCCCTTTCCATCCGTAGTTATATACGGGGTCTTAGTTGCTTTTAGCTCACTTTAAAAAATTGCTTTCTGTGTGTGTGTTTGAAAAAATGTTTTGAAAAGGCATTTCGCTTTGACTTCGTAATGATTCACGCTGGAATGTATACGAAGTGTTTGGAAATGTTTCATTTTTGAAAAGTGTTTTAACTTTGACAAAAGTGTGAGGTGTGAAAAGTATTTTGATAGAGCAAGCAACTAAAAGTCTTATTACCTACTCAGAATGGTCGTTTTCGTGTTGTTTTACTTTCCTTTAGAATAGTGCTATCCATACCATTAGTTGGTAAGTAGCCCTATTCGTTGGATGTAAAGTGGGACATTCGAAGGGACATCAGATGGTCATAGAAGGCAACTTGTAGGAGTATCCTAGCACATTCGAAAGGACGATCATCACTTTTCGTAGGCAACACGTGTAATTAAAAATCAATCTTTTCGTTATAAAAGTAAGAAAAGTAGAATAGGTTGGGATCGAGACCACGAAAGTGTGAGGTTTTAACCCGATAGCTAAAGTTAGGCATTCAATTTAAATACAGCGAGAGCGCTTTAAAATGAATTAGATTTTATTAAGTTTTCAAAGAATATTTTCTAAACACTTATGGGCTAGCGAGAGCAGGCATAGGCCTTTAGGAGTATAATCCGAGATAAGACCACGAAAGTGTGAGTTGACGGTTTTTAAACTGATAATCTCTAACAGAACAATTAAGTTAACCATCTTTATACGCTTAGGTTCGATTAAATTCGCTTAGGTTCACTATATTACGTACCGATATCCGTTTAATTTATATTTTCTTTAACCATTATCTAAAAGAATTATTCGCCTTAGCTATATACAGTAACTTAGGATAACAGTAGATCGATTTATAGTCTCTGTGGGTTCGATATCTTTTAAAACTACGCGATAGGACTGTGCACTTGCAGTCTCCCGATTAATAGGCGATAAAGTCGCGATCAAGTTTTTGGCACCATTGCTGGGGACTATTTAAGTCGATATTGTAACTCCGGTGTTACACCGTATTGACTAGGGCACTTTTACTTTATTTACTATGTATAACCCAAAATTTTTCTACGCCCATTATCAGTATTTTGAGGAATCACAAGAATCCCATAAATCCGACCTCGAAATACTAATGGAAGATTTCAATGCTTCACAAACCTATTCTTACCCAAACTACCTCCAAAACTACCAATCTCCACATTTTGAGGAACCACGAGAAACTTATAATTTCAACCAAACTTATCCTCAACCCAATTCTCTCTACAATTGCCACACCCAATATTTTGAGGAATCACCAGAACCATATAAATCCGACCTCGAAATATTAATGGAAAATTTTAATGAAACATCTAGGATGATAGAACGCTTTGGGGAAACACAAAAGGAGACTCTAACTCACTTTCAAGACTCTGAAGAATCACAAGATTTCAACTTCGAAACATCAATGGAGGATTCCGATGAGATGATAACTAACTCTAGGTTAGAGTCTATGATTGAGCACTATATAGAGACACAAACTATCCAAAATAAAGAGGTAAGAAAACAAAGTCTTCAAAATAATGAAACCCTTAGCCAACTAACCATTGTGGTTGAGTCCCTCGCGTCTCACAGCATTGGCTTAGAGACTCACATCTCCCAACTTGAACAAAACCTTCTAGGACCCTTCCCCAAGGAGGATGTGGATGTTGGTTTTAGCGAAAAACAATTTGAAATTCTAGAGAGTGATGATGAGTTTGAGGAGAGTGATATTGTGGCCGAGGAAAGTTCTGACGAGAAAATAGTGGAGATTGATAAAAATCCATCAACACCATTCGAAGAGAAGGTTGTAAAAGAGGTAGAGAAGGAAGCACATATTGTAATCCCAAATCACTACACCTACTGATTCCTTTCCCAAAAATTTCTATGGAAGCTCAGGTAGACTCTCAATCTAAAACGTATGTTGAGGTATTGAAAAATATCCACACCAATGCACCCTTGTTTGAAGTTTTGCCTAAAAAGAGAAAATTAGAGGACCATGAAATTAGGGATATAATTACTGTTAAGAGGGTAGGGTTAACCTTTGAGGCGGTGGATGAAATCACTAAGCCCAAACTTGAAAAACAGATACTTGGGATAGATCCAGAACCACCACCACAATTTCAAAAGAATGTACCACCCCACAGAAGAAAGAAAAGAAAAGGTGAGGGTTATGTGAGATGGCTTGATAAGTGGCCATGAAAAATCAGCGAGGAGTCATTCAAGTTTTTAATTTCATTCTTTTTCATATTTTTCTATTTTATGTTAATTTTTAAATTTTACTCGATTATCGGTTGCACTCTTTCTACTGATATGTTTGAACTACTTCCCCGTAATACCGATAATTATACTCAATTAAATAATTTACGTTAATAGTTATAATTGAGTATTTTAATTATCGTATTTTTTTCCGTCTCCTACCAGTATACTGAATTAATGTTTCCCAATATTTATCATATCAATTATAATGCATTACATACTAGTATTATACATACATACATATATATATACACGTGTATGGATGCATGCATGTGGAACATCTGAAAAAACTATTCTCTGTCCTATGCTAAAATTACTGCATTGAAAAATCATAGCACCCCTGTTCCTAGAGACGCATGCCTCTTGCGTGATTCACTGCCAAGAATCTCACACTGCCAGATTCTTCTTGAGACGAGCACCTTGACCAGCCTTGAGTTATTGAGACGGGCGCCTCATGCTTTGCCCAAGATTCCCTTTTCTTTTGGAGACGCACGCCTCCATGCATGCCTTGTCCTTCTCCTTAATGAGACGGTCGTCTCAACATAGGTGGCCCCCGCCTCCAGCTCATAACATGCCAAGACGCTCGCTTCATGCTTCCACTGCCAAAGCATCTCTTGAGACGTCCGCCTCCTTGTCCTTCACCTTTAATGAGGCGACCGTCCCCGTGCCTCTCTCTCCTGTCTCCTTTGACCAGCGTGTTTCCCATGCCATTTCATATGTTTCCCCATTTTATTTTATTTTTCAATTCCCATTATAACTTCCATTCAAACTTTTTCTATTATTCCATTCAAACTTTTCTTTATTATTCCATTAACCAAAATTTATTCCTCTTAATTCCACATCCACTATAAATATCCACCTTCATTTCTTCTATTCCACATCCCTTTCATCTACTTATCACTTACTTTCTCTCATCCACTCCATATTTCTACCATTCTTATCTTCATTTCTTTCCTTACCATGGCTCCACGAAACACACATCGTCAAGTGAGGCCAGACCGACCACCACCCGACCTATCCACAGTGGTGTTCCGGGAGAACGATGACGGCCAACAACGAGATAAATATTTGAAGTTCTATTCACGTTCGATTGTTCCCACCAAATACGTGGACGCCGACTGTTTAGAAACTTTGGGTATGACGGATTGCATCACTTTCATGCTCACAAACTCGGGTTTTCTTAGTCTCTGTACAAATCCTTTTCCATCTTTTGAATCACTCGTATTAGAGTTTCTCAGTTCGTTCTCTTACAACACTCCTCCTGATGATCCATACATAACCGGCACCGCAAATTTTTGCATGTTCAATCAAGAGTATTCCATAGACCAAGAAAGAATAGCCGAACTTTTACAGTTCACAAGAGGTCAAAACGTTCACTACAAACCTTTCGATACTGAAGGCGACATATCTTGGGATCAAGTTGGTTTCTCTTTTTGGAATGATCTTACCGGTCAACCCACCGAAAGTTGGCGAGATCTTTATGCTTCCCACACTCACAATCCCGCTTTGAGGTATTTCCACCGCATCCTTGCGAACACGATTTTTGGTAGGACCAATAACCATAAGGTCAACCAAAATGAAATGTTCTTTCTTTTCTGTACCCTCAACGGGAACGCCATCAATGCCGCTCCTTTCATGCTAAGTCATTTTCATACATGCGTAAATGCGGCAGGTACTAACCCTTTTGTTTTCGGTGGGATAATAACATCTTTAGCTTATGCTTTAGGCTTAACCAACGAGCTTTTGTCCATTGGACATTCTTTGATGCCTACAAATCTACTTGATGTTATTTACTGTCGTGATTGCCATATTATCTCCCCACGACAAGATGGACGGTACACTTTAATGATCAACAGACACCTGGTCCCAGGTATAGTGCTGCCCTGTCCAAATCAGATTGACGTGCGAAGCCGCAACAATTGGCGTTTTGCTCTTGATGCACCAGTTGCACAACCACCTCAAGAAAATCCTCCGCAGGCTGCCAATCTCGACGCAATGTATGCTGCCATCTTACGGTAGGATCAACGGTTCCTAGCAATGGAACAAAACCAAGCCGAAACATTGCGTTTTATTCGAGAGTTACAGTGCGACCAACGCGAATATGCTTTTCAAAACGATTGTAACTTCGAAGCGTTGTCAACTCGCATGGCGGATGCTTTACACCTTAACGATTCTGATTCTGACAGGCGCCGACGACCTCGTACTAGAGGCAGAGGAGCAAGAGGACGCAATCATCCAAGCAACGAGTGATCACCCCCTCCCTTCCGATTTCTCCTGGTTTTATCTTATTGAGGACAATGCTCATTTTAAGTTTAGGGGAGTCAGAACATTTCTTACTTTGTTTTTTATTTTCTTTGCTCTATTTAGTATTTCCCTTTTGTTTCTTTTTCCATGTACTGCAAAATTTCTATTCAAAAAACATGTTTATGTAATTTTAAATCTTTTATGTAAAATCTCGTGCTTATTCAAAATTCCTCCATTTTCTTGAGCCATAACAAAAAAAATTCAAACGCATATCTTGACATACTCAACTAGTATTAAGGTTGCTTATTTTTATAAATAAGAACTCGAGTGCGACTAAAGCAAAATCGTTATCGTCCTAACACTTCAAAACCCCAACACGTTAGATCGATTTAAGTACCTATTATACCAACACCTTAAAACTTAGTTTTAAAGTAACCTCGAGTAGTTTATAAAAGCAGTCGGCACCGCCTTAAACGACAAACTACGTGGAGAATCGATGAATATAAGTGATTGATCAAGATTTTTAAGAGAAATTTTTATAAGAAGATGCACTTACTAAGTTAGATGGTCCTTACCAGATCATTTAATCCAACAGTTGAGGATACTATAAAATCTTTATGCAAACAATCCATTATGAATTGGTTCAGTGGTTCCTGGTGCTGAACTTTGTAGGGCGGACTACGGTCCGATCCCCCACAATTTGTAATTGGGAAAAGGAGTACCAAATATAATTACCAGAACTCCTAGCTGGATCACAAGGATCAAATTCTCTAACCGGTTACTCCACTATGTGCGCGTAAGGCAAAGGGCTTAATGTGATTGCGGCAGAATGAAAACGGGTGAAACGAAACGAAATTATTAGGTCAAACTATAATAGCATGACTTAAATTTGTTTGCAAAAAATGGGGTTATCTAGTGTTTTTAAGGTGATTTTGGTGTCGAAGTCTAAACATGAGTTATCCAACAAAGAACTGAATTACAACCAAGTACGAATTGAAGTGTGTTTTATATCTGCGTTTGACAAATGCTCAAGTGATTTTCATTTTTACTTTTTGCTTGAGGACAAGCAAAGGTTTAAGTATATGGGAGTTTGATAACACGAATTTATATAACATATTTGATTTAATTTTCATGGATAATGTTACTATTTTTGATCAATTATATTATTTTATTTCAGACACGCTGGTATTTCTTTTGTTTCAGGTATTTGTATTAAATAAAGATCAATTGAGCAAAGAAATAAAATTGAGGAAAAATCTAATTAAAAAGCCAAAGAAATGAAGCAAGGGGTGATATAGCAAAATGAGAAGTTAAGAAGAAGAAAATAATTATCCAAGAGCAAGCAAAAGCCCAGCAGCCCATGAAGTTCAGCCCACAAGGTGAGACGATCGTCTCATCCTCTCTCACAGCCTTGAGGCGACCGCCTCCAGTCAGCCACGTCTCATGTGAGACGCACGTCTCACTCTCTTCTTCTAGGAAGAGGCGACCGCCTCCGGATGGGATCCACGTCTCAGGATTGTTCTCATTATTTGGGACCCACGTCTCAGGATTGTTCTCATTATTTGAGACCCACGTCTCAGGATTGTTCTCATTATTTGAGACCCACGTCTCATGATCTCTTCCACGAAGGAGGTGTCTGTCTCCCATTTGTTCTGGCAGTTTTGTTCCTCCACGATCACATGTCCATGCAAGATTGGAACGGGAAGTTACGGGAAGAAGCTATAAATACAAGTTCAAGTTTCAGAGGAAGGGTCGGCATTTTTACCAAACAATGCAATATTCTTTCAGCATTCTTCTTTTATTTTTAGTCTTAGATTTTTCTTTCCTTTTAGTTTTAGGCAATTATATTTCTTTTATTTTTCTTGTCGTATTTTCCTTTCGATTCAAAAAGTCTTCGAGCAGATCCAGCCGACTTGTGGTGGAGTGTTCGTTTATTTTGAAGAACAAGATTTATTCCAGTATTCTTATTTTTCAGGTTTTTAATCTAATTATTTTATTTTATTTAAAATATTGTTGCCTGATATTTATTTATTTGATTATGGAGATGTTTAAATATATTGAACCTTATTATTTATGCATGTCCGAATTAATAAATATGTCCGTCTATGAACTGATCTGGATTAGGAAATAGCACCAAGCCATAGATTAGCAAGGCCAAAATGTCTTTAAATGCATGGAAACTCATAGCTTTGAGGAATTCTTGAGCTTTATTTATCAGAAACTTAGCAAGCAAACCCTTAACGCCGCTTCTTGTTTCCCAATTGGCTTCAATGTCTGATCGCTTTAGATGTAACACTGATGCGATGTCTTCGTACTTAGGAGCCTTTTCTGAACCGGTGAATGGTATCTGATCAAGGATAGGTATCCCAAGTAGCTTAGAGAACTCTTCTAAGGTAGGAACTAACTGATAATCTAGGAATGTAAAGCAATGGTGTTTCGGATCGAAGAACTGGAATAAGACGTGCATCATATCTTCTTCAAAGAAGGAGATAACCAAATCAAGTAGATAACCATGTCTTTGACAAACTGAGCATGATCGGGAATTTCTGAAACCAATTCTTTGAGCTGAGAAGGTACACCCATGAAGTTGATTCGGATAGTCTTTCTAGAAGCCATGATCCCTACAAAATAGAGCAAATATAAATCCCTAGGTCCTTGAAATAGTTAGAGATGAAGATGATGCAATGTTATGATGTCATGATGTCATGTTTAGCAAGCACAAGCAAATCACACAATAGCCCTAGGTTTAAGGCTTGCATGAAGTATAGGTGTCTACCCTGCCAAAGTTTGAGTGGGTTCATCCTGTCCTATAATAGTAACTGGGTTCTAGGAATCTCATATCATTGATCTTTCTCGTAGGCTTTATTTCAATACGACTACCAAGTGGTCGACCGAAACATCCCGAAAGTCAAATCTTAATGAGCGTAGCATCGAGTATCAACCAACCTCGGTCTACACCAAAGTCGGCCATCTCACTATCTTCTAATGGCCAAGATAGGTCAATTAGGGTTCTTGAAGTTAAGTTAGTGCTGATGACACCACGCAAACGCCAAATACTTTCCTTAACTTGAGCATGAGGAGCATCGGGACATCCAAAGTGTCGCACTAACGTAACCATCATGTTGACTGTTTCGGTATATGCCTAACGGTCGCGACGATTTATTGCTACTTACCTAAGGAAACCTGGATCCGGGTGTAGGATCCCCCACAAGTATAATACCCACGCAACCCTTAAAAGTAAAGCATACAATTCAAACAGAAAGCAGTAAAGTGATCTAAAATCCCTAAGGTATTCTCTCTTTAGGGTAGATTCCCGGCAGAGTCGCCAGTTCTGTAATACGGTGGGAGAACTGACTTTGGATTGTTTTGCTTTTGATCGCAAATGTTGCGGATAGTAAGAGTCTCCACCGGCTTTTCTTTTATCCAATTAAGGGAAGGTGAAAAGAACAGGAAAAGACCTTTGTTAGATTCTGAGTAAGGGAGAAGGTTATGAAAAGGGAATGTATTAGTGTAATACGGTGTACTGACTTTGAGATTTGTTTTGCTTTTTATCGCAAATGTGAGGATAGCAAGAGTCGTCACCGACTTTTCTTTTATCCAATTAAGGGAAGGTGAAAAGAACAGGAAAAGACCTTTGTTAGATTCTGAGTAAGGGAGAAGGTTATGAAAAGGGAAGGTATTAGCACCCCTTTCCATCCGTAGTTATCTACGGGCTCTTAGTTGCTTTTAACTCACTTAAAAATTGCTTTCTGTGTGTTTGACAAAAATGTTTTGAAAAGGCATTTCGATTTGACTTTGTAATGATTCATGTAGGAATGTATACAAAGTGTTCGGAAATGTTTCACTTTTTTGAAAAGAGTTTGAACTTTGACAAAAAGTGTGAGGTGTGAAAAGTATTTGATTGAGCAAGCAACTAAAAGTCTTATTACCTACTCAGAATGGTCGTTTTCGTGTTGTTTTACGTTCCTTTAGAATAGTGCTATCCATACCATTAGTTGGTAGGTAACCCTATTCGTTGGATGTAAGAGGGACATTCGAAGGGACATCGGATGGTCATAGAAGGCAACTTGTAGGAGTATCCTAGCACATTCGAAGGGACAATCATCACTTTTCTGATTAAAATATGCATGCAAAAATATTAATTTTAATGTCAAAAATTAAATAAGTATTTTTCTGATTAAAATGCAAAAGGAAAATATTTTTGGAGTTTTTTAAATGCATGAGAAAAATATTTAAAGATAAATTAAAATAACATGAAAATATTAAAAGAAAATATAAGAAAAGTGTTAGTTTTGTAAGTGTAAAAAAAGATTTGTCATGGCCAGGGCTCGAACCCATGACATCCAAGGAAAACACGCGCTACCTTCACCACTACGCCAAACTGCATTTGGTGTTAGGATAATGAAACAAAATGTTTTTAAACGAATTCGCTTCCTGGGAATCAGAAACACGCGCAAAGATCTTCATCTTCTTCGTTTGAATTTTCAACAGCTTCGACTTAGTTCGACGCCCCCCGCATTTTCCAAAATCTCACACAAGCAATATAAATTAGTTATGGATACATGAATCGATTGCAAACATCATTCTAAACACGATGGTGGTACTGGTTTTGTCCAATTTTACGTATTTAGGGAAGCCCTAAAACGAAGCAGAAAACCCTAGCCATGGCATCTCGTGTTTTTGGTACCTAAAATGCAATTAAACCACCCAGATAGCTTGCAAACACAATTCTAAGCATGAACAAACAATCAAAACAAGTTAATTATGCATGAATGATAAAAATCAAATTTGAAAAAAGTTGGACAAGCCGAAATCGTGATTTCACAATTCTTGATGATTTTGTGATTTGTAAGGGTCTGGATCGATTCAAGAGACCTCAAGGAATGCAATGGAATGCTTGGAATCGATTGAAACAAGCTAGAACAGAGGCTGCAAGTGTCTTGAAGAGCACGGTTTTTTTGAGTTTGGAATAGGGTTCTTGAGGCAATTTTTCTGTTCTCTTTTCATGTGTATGCATTGTGTATATATAATAGATGAATTTAGGTCAGAAATCAAGAGGAAATAATGAATCAATCAATGTAAAAATATTTGATTTTGTATGAAACCAAATCTTTCCTTTTTGATCAAATTTTCATCAATTCTCTTGCCAAATCAAAGCCAATTTCGAAATTGCCAGCTTTTATGGATTGCTTGGACCTCAAGAATGAGAGAAAAATCCAATTTGCATTTAATTTTGATTTTTTACCTTTTATTTTAATTTAATTGGCTTTTAAATGATTAAAATCCAAATTAAATAGAAAAATAAAGATAAAATTCGTGGCCTTGGGCTTGAAGGTTCCAAATTAGCTGAGGAACAAGTTTGAACCAAGAAAAGTTAGGCCCATTTGCAAAGTTTTGGATTTTGACAAGTATTTCTCTTTGTGCACCTCTTCAAAAATTCCCAACTTGTGCAAGGTGTATCTTGCTCAATTTTTAACATTTTTGGGTGTTTTTGGACTTTTTAAAAAGCTCTAGATGTCCTATAAACAACCTCTTTGGTTTCATCTCAATTGGAGTTTCCATGCCTAATAACACTTCTTTACAAAAAGTTGACTTTTTGTTGACTTTGAAAAGGACCTGTAATGTTTTGATCCATATCTTCAAAATGAAGCATTTTCTGACCATGCTTGTGAGACATGAAGTTGTAGAGAATTGAATTATCTTCAAAATGAGAGGTGGTGGAAAATTTTTGATAAAGTATGAGAAAGTTATGCTCAGTCAAAGTTCAGTTGACTTTTCTCTAGAAAACCCTAATTTGGAAAGTTTGACTTTTGATCAAATCTTGAGTTTTCTTGATGAATCATGATCAACCCTTGATCAAATGATGAATTTCACTTCAAAATATGAATGTTGACCAAAAATCATGAAGTTTGACTGCATGTTGACCACAATTGACTTTTTGTCCAATACAACTGATTCTCAACCATCTGAGCAATTGTCTGAGGAAACTTGACTTGTAAGGCTTGAAACTTGTCATGGAGATTCTTTGAAGCATATGAGGAGTCATGATGGCCATTGGAGATGTTGGAAGTCCATCTTGATCTGAGGATAGCCAAACCCTACTTTGGGTTGATTGTCTAGGAGAGGGTTTGTCTGACCAACCCTTAAGGAATCCTTGAGCATGGCTGTATGAAATACCTTGAGAAGTGGGAGGGAAAATTTTGGGGTATGACAATTAGCACCCTTTCCATCCGTAGTTATCTACGGGCTCTTAGTTGCTTTAGCTCATCTTTAAAACTGCTTTCTGTGTGTGTATTTGAAAATGTTTTTGAAAAGGCATTTCGCTTTGACTTCGTAATGATTCACGTTGGAATGTATACGCAGTGTTTGGAAATGTTTTGTTTTGGAAAAGTGTGAGGTGCGAAAAGATGTTTTGATAGAACAAGCAACTAAAAGTCTTATTACCTACTCAGAACGGTCATTTCCGTGTTATTTTACTTTCCTTTAGAATAGTGTTATTCATACCATTAGTTGGTAGGTAACCCTATTCGTTGGATGTAACAGGGACATTCTAAGGGACATCGGATGGTCATAAAAGGCAACTTGTAGGAGTATCCTAGCACATTCGAAGGGACGATCATCACTTTTCGTAGGCAACAATCGAGGGACGAGATCATGTATTCGTAGGCCACGTCGAGGGACTATGATCTTTGATTCGATGGGACTTGACCATTTGTTCGAAAGGCAACGAGAGAGAATAGTCTAGGGGGTGCATGTGTGAAGAGAGTGTGTCAAATTTAGATATTTTATCTTGAAATTAGAAGTGATCTACCTTCATTTTTATCTTGCCATACACGCCTAGTTACTAGCAGTTTATATGGGTGCGGAAAGTAAATTGCGGAAAGTAAAGTGCGGAAAGTAAATCCTACGCTATTACATGGCTTTGGGGAAGTTACATAATATAGGAGTGCGGAAAGTAAATCCTAATTAAGCTATTACATCTTATGAGCAGTTACATGATATTGGAAAAAGAAATGCGAGAAAATTAATCCTAACTATTACAACTCGAAGCGTATACATAATAATCTGAAAAGAAAAGAATTTCGCATAAGAGAAAATGTGTTAGTAAAAAAAGATTTTTGAGCTAGAAAAAAGTTTTTAGGTTAGTAATCCTAATTAGATGATAAAACAATTTTTTGGGAATTTTTTGGGTTGATTTTAATAAGGAAAAGCAATTAAAAGTCAATTTTATGGTTAATTAACAATTAATTAAAATATGCATGCAAAAATATTATTTTTTATGTCAAAAATTAAATAAGTATTTTTCTGACCTAAATGCAAAAAGAAAATATTTTTTGTGATTTTTTGATGTGTTAGAAAATTATTTGAAAAGAAATTAAATGAAATAAGAAAAATAAGAAAATATGAGAAAAATTGGTTAGTTTTGCAAGGTGGTAAAAAAGATTGTTGGAGCCAGGCATCGAACCAGAGACCTCCTTCCCACACGCGCGCTGCCTTACCACTGAGCCAAGCTGCATATTGTGTTAGTGATATGGAATGAAAGCATTATAAGGGAAAATAGTTTCTGGAAATTTTTTAAATTCAAAAACACGCGCCAGGGCCTTCATCTCCTTCCTTGGGTCACAAACCTTTACCTACGGTTTTCTGTTCGTAGCAATAACCTATAGTGACGGCTTTGTCCGTCACTACATCACCTGCAGATTTCCAAAATTACATACAAGCAATATAAATCCATGGTGAATGCATGGATCGATTCGGTTTGACCTCCTGAGTGTGATAGTACCACTTGTTTTGCCTAATTTTACCTAAAACACAAAGCCCTAATTCGAACCTTCAAACCCTAGCAATGGTGGATTCTGATTCTTGTACTCAAAACACAATTAACCTATGCAGAAAGCTTCGAAACTCCATTTTAAACACAAACAAACAATCAAAACATGTTAAATATGCATGAAAATCAAAAATCGATTTTGAGTTAGAATGTGCAAACCGAAATCGTGATTTCTTGATTCTGGGCGTTTGGCTGGCTTGTGAGTATTTGGATCGATTCAGAGGACCTCCAGGATTGTGTTGGAATGCTTAGAATGCTTTGAATTGGACTGGAACTAGGGCTGCCAATAGCTTGCAATGCACGGTTTTTTGAAGCTTGGAATAGGGTTCTTGAGGCCAGAATTTCGTCCCTTGTGCTTGTGGATGCATCATGTATTTTTAATAGAGTGAATTAGGTCAAGAATTATGAGAAAAAATCAAGCCAATCAATGAGAAATTATTTGATTTGGAATCAAACCAAATATTTCCTTTTTGAGCCAATTTCAATCAAATCTCATTACCAATCATGATTATTTCGAAATAATCAGATTAAATGACTTGCTTGGACCTCAAGGATGAGAGAAAATCCATCTTGCAATTAATTTTTGATTTTCTATCTTTTATTTTAATTAAATTGGTTTTAAATGATTAAAAATCCAAAAATAAATAAAAAATAAAAGATAAATTTGTGGCCTTGGGCTTGGAGGTTCTAATTCAGCTATGGAACATGTTTGAATCAAGAAAAGTTAGACCCATTTGCAAAAAATTTGGTTTTGTCAAGTATTTCTCTTTGTGCACCTCCTCAAAAATGCTCAACTTGTGCAAGGTGTATCTTGCTCAATTTTTAACATTTTTGGGTGTTCTTGGACTTTTTAGAAAGCTCAAGATGTCCTCTAAACAACCTTTTTGGTTTCATCTTCATTGGAGTTTCCATGTTCATGAACACTTCTTTACAAAAAGTTGACCTTTTGTTGACTTTTAAAAGGACCTGTAATATTTTGATCCATAACTTCCAAATGAAGCATTTTCTGCTCAAGCTTGTGAGACATGAAGTTGTAGAGAATTGAATTCTCTTCAAAATGAGCTGTGGTGGAAAAATGTCTGATAAAATATGTGAAAGTTATGCCTGGTCAAAGTTCCGTTGCCTTTTGTCTAAGAAAGCCTAATTTAGAAACTTTGACTTTTGATCAATTCTTGACTTTTCTTGATGAATCATGATCAACCCTTGATCAAATGATGAATATCACTTCAAAATATTGATGTTGACCAAAAATTATGAAGTTTGACTGTATGTTGATCACAGTTGACTTTTTGTCCAATACAACTGATTTTAAACCATCTGAGCAATTGTCTGAGGAAACTTGACTTGTAAGGCTTGAAACTTGACATGGAGATCCTTTGAAGCATATGATGAGGCATGATGACCACTGGAAGTGTTAGAGACCACCTTGATTTGAGAATGATCAAACCCTAGTTTGGGTTGACTACTTAGGAGAGGATTTGTCTAGTCAATCCTTTGAAATCCTTGAGTATGGATATGTGAAATGTCTTGAGAAGTAGGAGGGAAAATTCTGGGGTATGACACATATAATCAACACATATTTGCACTTTTCCATCCTTCTTCGGGAATGACACGATATTGGCAACCCATTAAGGATATTTGGCTAATACTGGGAATCCAGCGTCAAACTACCTCTTAACCTCTTCTCAAATCTTGAGATACATTTCATGCCTAGACCTTCTTAGCATTTGTTTCATCAGAGAGAATTCTAGCCAAAATGGTAGTTTATGATCGATAATGTCTATGTATAACCCTGACATATCTTTATATGACCATGCAAACACACCCACATATTCATGAAGGAGTTTGACCAACCTCTCTCTGACACTTGCTTCTAGCGACGTTTTTGATCTTGAATTCCTTTTTCTCACACTCTATGCCCAAATTAATCACTTTTATTGGTTCTTAATGTGGTTGAATGGCTTTAGACTCGTGCTCAAGTTGCCTTGATAGTTCCTCAAGAAGATCACACTCATCTTAGGCTTGATTAACAGAGAGTTCACGCTTATGGGGGATTGTAGTATTATTGGATTCAACGAGTTCATTTATTGTTCTACGTGACTTTATATGACTTTTTTAGAAAAAAGAATACAAAAAAATGCAAGAAAAGAAAAGTGTTTTTTAGAAAAGGTTTCCATTTTCCTATGAAAAATAAATGAGAAAGAAAATTGAATAACAAACAACTTTATCAATAAATTACTTTGAAACAGGAAAAAGCAAAAGGGTATGAAAAAATAAATTACTTTGAAACAGGAAAAATCTCAGGTATCTCGATGGCTTTCCAATTGTCTAAAGTTGTGATAGGAGCACAGTGATACACCGCTTGGCGTTTCTACTTCCGTTACATCCTTTTATACAATGGTTACTTGATTATCGTGGATGAAACCAACATTGTAAAACACCTATTGAATGCTTCAAATATTGATCTTTGCAGGAACATGGGATTCTCTCTCCATGGGAGACACATTCCCTAATTTGTAGTAGTTCTTCCTTTCAAGGAGATTAATTAGTTGACCCCAACCTTTAGGGTTACATTTTCCACAATCAGCTTTTCACTTTTCATAGAAGTGAATGACAAACTCGTCCTTGCAACATGGTCCTTATCCCCCATGATTACAACATTAGTGATTTCAAAAGCATCAAAAAAAGTTAACAAAGCTTTTTCATTTGCTTCTATGTATCGGAATGAGGACAAATGGCTAACCAGTTGGTCTTTTTCACCAGATATGATAATCAATTTATCTTTGACCATAAATTTTATTTTTTGGTGCAAAATGGATGTGATTGCGCCAACGACATGTATCAGCGCTCTTCCTAGAAAATAGTTGTAAGCGAGATTTATATCCATAACCTGGAAAGTTATTTGAAAGACGTGTAGGCCGATTTGCATTGGTAGGTATACCTTTTTGATAATAGTCCTCGTTGATCCATCAAAGGATTTTACTACCCGGGCACTAGGCCTTATTGATGTTCCCTCAAAAGAGAGCTTTGCCAATGTAGACTTAGGCATGAAATTTTGTGACGAGCCGGTATCTACCAAAACATGGACAACACCATCATCTAGACAATTCATATGGATGCACAATACTCGATTTTGGCCTCTTCCTCCCGTCATAAGTTCTTCTTCATTATAGCTTAAGCTTCTGCATGATGTAATATAGGATATAAATCCATCGAATTGATCCATAATTATGCTCTAAGTCACATGGGCTTGGTTGAGTACTTTCAATAATGCTTCCCTATGTCATTATGAGTTTAGCAACAAAGAAAAATGGAAATATTTGAGGGCATTTGATGAAGTTGGTCAACCACCTTGTAATTAGGGATGTCAATGGGGCGGGGTGGAGATACATTCCCATCTCAATCCACTCCCTCAAATCTATTCTTCCTCAGGGTCTCGGGTCCCCGTCACGAGGGTAATTTTCCCCCCATCCCCGACTCCGCGGGTCCCCACAGATCCCCAAGGTTCATACAGAGATCCATAAACATTATTTTTTTTATTTATTATTTTAAACCAATTTAATAGTAAAAATTTCAAAAACTAACTACAACAAAATTTAGAAATTATTCCTTTATGATAAATATAATATTTTAACTATATTTAATTTATAATAGTGAGTGTCATAACCACCAAAATTTTGAACTTATAAGGTTTAAAGTAATCATTTATATCTCACACTTTTACTAACAATACATTTATATTTTAAATTTATTTATAAGTTTATAAGATAAATTATATGAAATGACAAATAAATCTACATAAAAGTTTAAAATTATATATAAATTATGTTTATTATGGTGTTCTAGGTGGGCGGAGATTCCACGGGCGGGGGATATTTACGCCACCCCCGTCCCCGAAGTGCCTTCAGGGAGATTTTGTTCCCCATCCCCGTCCCCGTGGGGAAAAGTTCCCCGTTTTTGGGACCCCATATGGGGAATCCCCACCGTGATCCCCGCTAATGGGGCAAGTTGACATCTCTACTTGTAATCACTTATTTTGATGAACTTCAAAAATTCAGCGGCCTCGTTGAGCGGAACAACACTCTTGGCAAGGTTTTGCTCCTCATTCGGATTTAATACTTCATTCCCACTTATAGATCACTTGGACATTTCATTGGTTACCCTTCGGAGTTGTTCGGGTGCAAAGACGTGACTGGTGCATGTTATTCCATTGCTTCCTGTAATATGGGTAACATTAGGTTTCTCCATAACGCGTTCTTCTTTTCCATTCACAATGGAAGTCACATCATATTGCCAAGGTACATACTCGGTGCTTTCAAACGAAAGGGTGATGGTATACACATAACCAACAGTGACACATGATTTTCATTTAGTTGAGCACTATCCATTTCCTGATAGACAATCTCAACGAGTGTGGGAAGCTCAAAGTATGGCTCCACCATGAAGATGTCTTTGTTTTTCAACGTGTTTGATTTGTAGGACACATGGTCCATAAAATGTTTCTCAATCTGGCACTTCTTTGGATGAGTATTACACTCAACACATTTGGCATGCTTTTCCTCGACTAGGTCGGATTCCACCAATCGTGCATGAAATGCTTCCAACAGAGTCTTTATTTTTCTCAAATCTCGAATAAACTTATTGCTAGAATAAAATTATATTTAAAAAAATTATTGTAATAATATTTCACTGTTCATAAGTATATATTTTTATTTAAAAAATATTATACACCTTATAAATACGATGAATAGTTGAATAGTATTTGATGTAAGTATTGGTGTAGAAATAACAATATATATATATATATATATATATATATATATATATATATATATATATAATCCTCGATGTTGTACTATATAAGTTTATTCTTCTAAGTTACTATTTAAAAAAGAGATTTTAACGTTCATTTGGTATATCTTCATTCTGTTTCAAAACGAATGTCGTTTAAGGTTTTTGCATACAGATTAAAGAATATAATAACATTGTTATAAAGTATTGTATTTTTATTAAATTAGTCTTATTAATGTATTGGAAGTAGTATAAAATATAATAATTATATGACACAATTGAAAAAATGATAATTCCTTATGTATTGAAAAGTGAGTGACATTCATTATAAAATAATTTTTAATAGTTAAAACGATATTCATTTTGAAACGGAAGAATTAAAAATTATTCTTATAATACTTGAAAAGATGACGAAGAAATTTATATTTTTTTAATTTAAAAATTCTTACTACAAGACGAACTTTGTATTGCTCAACAATTCTATCAAATTTTAGTTTTTTCTTTTTTCATAATCCATTTACATCCTACAGATTTATAGTCAAAGGCAAAGTTTTACGTATTAGACTATTTACGATGGTGTAAATATTCAACCTAATCATTCATAGTTGATTCAACTTTAATTAACTAAAATAATTTTGTTTAATAAAATTCAACACACTATTTCACCGCTTTTATTTTTTATTCTTATTTTCTTTTGTGTTTTTTGTTTAATAAAGTCAAAAAAAATTGTGTCAAAATCAAATAAATAAAGTCTCTATTTATAGATTAAAAAATATGAACTTTGGTGAAAACAAAAATAAATACAAAATTGATTTACTATAAAATAATTAAACTCAGTTAATTAAGATATGAGATAAAAATTTAAATATTCACAACAACTAATAAGATTTTATAAAATATTTTATGTTGTTTCACTCTCTCCTTATTTAATAGATTGAATATTTTCAACACCAATTAATTTATTTCACTTTCAACACTCAATTCAACACATCATTGCAACAATTCAATTATTTAATGATTTTTTCAACACCCTCATTTTTACATGGTCAAGACTAAGTAGTCTTAGATCAGAGAATTCATCTTGTCGTTATAGTTGTTTTTCCTTAAGTCAACTTCTAAAGAAGAAGTGACCTTTGAAGGTTTGTAGGATTCTCCTCTAAGTCACTACAAAGTCTGGTCCATGATTTATAGCAATTATTGTTCTCTTGTTTCTTCAGAGTTTTACTTCTTGTATCCACTATTTATTGATTTAAACTAGAATCTGATTAAGAAAGTCAAAGTCGTTTGGCTCTAAGGTCACACGTCAACAAAAGGACTTAAAATCTCCTTTAAAATTGGAAACTAAATGTTAATTTATGTCAAAATGCATTTTTAACATAAAATTTCTACTTTATTTTGTATTCTTTAACATGTGCCCAAGTTGACAAGATCATTTCATTATTAAAAAATACTTAAAGAGTGCCCAAGCAAGAAGCCAAAAAACTATACAATTGCAAGAATTGAATGGCTCTACAAGACCACAATCCACCCAAAACTTCATAGATAATGAGTTTCACTGATATCATTTGCCACTGTCAGCTGCTAAATCATGAATACAGCATCCCAATGGTCATAAGCAACACATTCTAGGGTGATTTACTTTGTAACAAGTCAGTTTTTTTAAAGCTTGTGCTAATAATTTGATTCATTTAAGGTTCCTCGGTACTAGTCGATGCCTCGGAACGCCTTCTCTTGGCTTCATTATCACCAAGCTGCAACGAAACACATAAATCTTCATCGCATCCATTCCTCAACGAAGACAAATTCTCTTTTGCCGCAGCTCTGTCATGCACTGTGTTTTTGTGCAAGGGTGATCGCCCGATGAAACTTGGAATGAACTGATGTTCAATACTGGGACCGCCTACCTTGATTCCGTCTTCTAATTTAAATTCAGCCTCCATGATTGATGGTTTCGTTTCCTGGCTGTTAGGCTCAACTCCTAAGGGAATAGACTGGACTTGAAGACCAAGTGGCTCAAATTTGTCTTCTGCTCTATCTTTCGGAAGCATGCCATCAGGAGTCGAGGAATCACCAACAGTAGATCCCATAAATGTAGCCGAAGCAGCCCTTTGTTCTTGAACCGCCACTACACAAAAACAGCAGCACACAAATTTCAAACATTTATCCATATTTTCATTGTATATAAGTAGCAGATGAATTAAAATGATTAAAATGATGATTGTGGTGATGGTTGTGATGGTGAAGGATGAACAAACCTCGAAGTCCTTCATCACTTGTTATCAAATCAAGTTCAAGTAGATTGAGAAGGCGTCCTAGATCAACGCCACTAGTCCAATTTTCAGGAGGTAGCCCAATTTTTAACTTAAGGCGGCCCCTATTAGCAGTTCCTCCCCAAATGATCCCAATTGGCCGTGGCTTCTCACCGTCGTCACCTTTAAACATGATGAGACTTCCACTATCTCCTTCAAGGTCAAAAGTTTGTTGATTCTCACCGACAACAAGAAAATCTGTTAGAAAGCATATACCCTTCTCGTCATTGTACTCTAAAGCATACGCCAAAACAATTCCCGTGGTCAAGCCAGAACTTCTTCCAACTTTAACCACTTGTTTTCCAATAAGGCTACTAATCGGAGACTGTA
This sequence comes from Vicia sativa, assembly GCA_021764765.1. Classification (NCBI taxonomy): domain Eukaryota; kingdom Viridiplantae; phylum Streptophyta; class Magnoliopsida; order Fabales; family Fabaceae; genus Vicia; species Vicia sativa. The sequence continues at coordinate 315,019,735 of CM038792.1, forward strand.
GGTCAATAATTTTCACATCCCCAATATCTCCAACACCTCTCACTGAGGTAGTGACAGTGCACATGTCGAAGTCATCAGCAAAGGGAATGAATGCTCCGTCAGCTCTCACGAACGTCTCTGCAGGAGAAACACATCATGCTTCGTGATGAATATGTGAAGCAAAAAGAATGGAAGTGACCAGATTAAATCAAGCAGACTCCTAAGACTTTGTTACCTGGGTTTATTCCGGCAAATATTCCATACCAAAGCTCATCGTTTATAAATGAAGTCGCTCTCTCTACAGCCCCGAGATAAACCCCAGGTCCTAGCGTGGGTGGAAGAGGATGAAACATCTTTTGGTTTGGATAATCTAGATCTACTGCTACGTGACGGTTTGTGAGAAAACCAACTTGTCGGCTACCTGTCTGGCTCCTCACAATAGCACCCAAAGTTCCGTATGTCTCCTGGCTTGCCACCTGGATTAAGGAAGTAAGCAGTCAGAGGTTCAAATATATGGTATTAATTGAATCAAAAGATATTCTTTCGTAAACAAGTGAGTACTTTCCTATGAAACATTAAATAAGAGAGCAAAGAAGCACCTGAGATCCTGAACCAATGCACGGATCACCTCCACGCAAGTCATCCACAATCTCTGTATAGTGCTGCTCTTTCGGAACTGGCTCAGGTGCACCGAAATACGAGAATTCAACCACATCTACATCACACCATACTCCACCAGGCCCCTGATTTACAAATTAAACATCTATTTTAACTGCACCGGTAGACACTATCGGTCACAACCAATATATATGTCGCGTATCTATACAAGGTTAAAGTTGAACAACTCCACGTACCTCAAGGGCAGTAGGAAGACACTGGATTGGGCTGAGCCATTGCTTGTGAACTTTCCGGGAAACAAACACCAGAATAGCAGGAATATCTGTTAACACCCCTCGTCTAATACGAAAACCAATAGCTGTTCCAAGGCTGTAACAACGCAGTATCTTGCTATGAAATGCTCTGATTGTCATGAGTTCAAGTAACGTGGTTGCCTGCTGACCCTTTGGAAGACGGCCAAGCGTTTCAGGTAGGACCCCCTTTTGTAGATTTAAAAAGTAGTTTGCTCTCTCTTCAGCAGCATCAGGCAAACGGCTAGGCCATGAGAAGTAAGCCGCGTTGCTCTCACAATGCTGTCCGGCGGAAGCAAAAGGTTGAAGTGTTGGTGGACTAAGTGAAGGTAGATTAGAATGACCACAACAGTTTCTTTCAAGATCCAAAGCAGATTCTTCCGAGGGAGTTGAACCAGAGCAACGAACCCTCGAGTTAAGTCTCGCGCGCTCCATCTTTCGATTAACCTAAAACAATATTCTATAATGAACAAAAAAAAGACATCAATTTAGCACATAGGATATTCACTTAAGTTCAAAACTCATGACAGTGAGAAAGAACATCAATTTAAATGAATCAATTTACCGAGAAAAAAATAGTAATTAAACAAGATAACCTAAGTTTCAAGCATGGTTAAAACTTCACAAAACAACATGATTCAAGTTCAGAAAAGAATTCAAACAATTTTGTTTATACTGATGAACAGATTAAGATCCTCAAACTTCAAAGTACAAAAGGGTACGTATGTATATCCTTGTTGTAATTATGGCTTTTGTTTCATAAAATTTCAACATAAGAACTTTTCATTCTAACATTCAAAAACTAATAAAGCTAAGATTTTTAAGGTTTACAGAGAAACCCAGATAGCCTAAAAGCTTAAAACCATGAAAAAATCAAAACCCAGAAGAAGAAAAAAACATGATTTCAACTTACAGTCGTTTGAGGAGTGGAGAGAAAAGTGCAAGAGGTTCATTGATATAGAGAGTTCATTCGAATCTGTAGAAAAGTAGGAGAATTGTGAGTGAGGTTAGATTTTCAATCTGATGAATGAAGTGCAAAGTTGCATAGAAATGTGGAAAAGTAAAGTCAGCTCAGTGTCTCCTCGTAGTGTGCTTGGGTGTCGACACAGATTGTAGTTTCTTATTTTATTGTTTTTCTTTTCTTTTTTTTTTGTTATTTTTGTCAAATATTAGAAACGTGGAATAAAAAGGAGTAACAGACACATATAATATAATCTTTTGTAAATTTTTTTTTTTAGTATTTAAAATTTTAGTGTGTTGTGAATAGTGGTAGAATAAGGAATTGAATTTTATTAAACAAAACAATTGTAGTGAATAAAAATTAAATGGAATAAAAAAATATAATGTAAAGGATAAAAAATAAAAAACTAAGTGTTGAGTAATAAAATCATTGTTCATAGTCTAAAAGATCAAACCGCAAATAAATAAAATATATTTAAGGATAAAAAATATATAAAAAAATATATTATATAATCATTTGAAAAATAATTCAGTAATTTTTATTTTAATATTACGATTCAAATTGAACACTCTGTTTGCAATTTGTTAAAGGAAATAAAATGTACATATTGAACGGACAACTAAGTATTATAAATTTTAGCAATATTTTTCGTAAGATAAAACATATAAATAATAATAAATATAAATAAAAATATATATAAACTTTTTATTATAAAAATAAATAAACCCTAATATATATATATATATATATATATATATATATATATATATATATATATATATATATATATATATATTTTATGTTTTTAGGGTTTATTTATTTTTATAATATATATATATATATATATATATATATATATATATATATATATATATATATATATATATATATATATATATATATATATATATATATATATATATATATATATATATATATATATATATATATATATATATATATATATATATATATATATATATATATAATTGAACACGCCTTTGCAATTTGTTAAAGGAAACAAAATGTACATATAGAACAGACAACTGAGTATTATAATTTTTAGCAATACTTTTTGTAAGATAAAACATATAAAATAATAATAAATGTAAATTAAAATATTTATAATTTTTTGTTAAAAAATTAATAAAGGATTAAAAATATTGGGGACAAAACTTGATATATATATATATATATATATATATATATATATATATATATATATATATATATATATATATATATATATATATATATATATATATATATATATATATATATATATATATATATATATAGTCACACAAAATGAATAATTAAGTAGGTAAAGTCATCATAAAAAGAATTTAAATTAAAAATAAAACTTAATAACAAATAATAATATATCATATATAATAACAATGTGTTAAAAACACCTTGATTAGTTTCTAAAATTAACAAACCAATAATTAATTGTATTAATAAAAATATCAAGTTATACCATTGTATTAAAAATTGAAATTATTATGTTACAAAAGATAGTATACAGTGGATTAAAAGATAAAGTTGTAACTAAAAACTAAACCGTAATATTATTTTACATCTAAAGATGAGAGAGAGAGAGAGAGGAGGGATCAAATTACATCTAAAGAGTTACACCATGAGTTACACTCTCTCAAAAACGTTACTTCAGATTAATATTTTTTAAAATAGATCGTTGGATTGAAACATATTGTCATATAGATCATTCCTATAAAATTTGAGACTAATCTATAATGATTTACTATGTCATTGACGTTAATTTTTGGATATTTTGATCGTATAGTAAATCATTATAGATTAATCTGAAACTTTATAGGTATTATCTATATGATGGTATGTTTCAATCCAACGGTTGATTTTAAAAAATATTAATCCGAAGTAACGCTTTTGAGCGAGTGTAACTCATGGTGTAACTCTTCGGGTGTAATTTGATCCCTCCTCATATAAAAAAATAAAATGTTATTGTTGTACCCCAATTTTTGCCCCTAAAATTTACTCATATTTTATACCATTGCATTACACAAAGATCAAATGTTCTCTCTCTCTCTCTCTCTCTCTCTCTCTCTCTCTCTCTCATCTTTGGGTTTGACTTTGAGAGATTACCAAGCACCATTGAATGTATGTGATGAGTGATGTTTGACTAACAATAATGTCTGTATACTTCACTCTCTAAATATTGTAGGTGAATGGTGCACAAGTCTCTTATTCAAGGAGTCAATAGGTTCATGTGTTTATTTCCATGCTTTATTTCCTCAATTCTCAAGATTTTTTAAAGTATTGTCTCCCATTGAAGATTTCTCTTGTCAGCAACTATGGTCTCTCATCTTGAGTATATGCTTCATGTTTGAAAGAGATCATCAAATTCAAAGAATTCACCATTCAATGGCCATCTACCTTGAATTATGGTTTTGGACTTCTGAGGATCATATCTTGGTATTTGTGTGAAGTTTGTGGATGATTTCAAAATCATTTGATTCTTAAGAGGACTTCTAATATGAATATGATTGGATCCAAGGAGTTTGATTGATGAGAAGATTGTTTTAGAAGTCTATGATTGCCCACTCTCTTTATTGATGTTTCATTTGTCTTGTATGACTTCAAAGGATCATAATTTGGTCATCCCTTGTCTCCTTGAGCTCATTCTTATTTCACAATGAACCTAAGGATGTCTAATACAATTTAGTTCAATTGGTAAGAAGAGAAAATGCTTGGAAATTTTCCTATGAAGTCAAAAGATTACAAGTCCTTGATGAATTCTCAATTGTTGGTCAATCAACTTCAAGAGATCATATCTTGATCATCACTTATCACCTTGAGGTCATTCTTTTTGCACAGCAATCTTGAAGACGTGAACTTTATCTCCATACAAGTTTTGAAGATTGAAAGTGTTTGGAAGTTGCTTGAAAAAGTTAAAAGATTATAGGTCATTTCATAAATTTCCCTCAACTTCACAAGGCCATAACTTGCTCAAATTTTGGAGTTTTGGTTGGTTCTTCTTGCAAAATGCTCTTTGAGAGATCTAATTCATTTCATATTTTAAAATCAAGAGCAAATTTTGAATGGAAGGCCATGTTTGGATTGAAAACTTTATAGGTCATTTTTTGCCAAACTTAGAAATTTTTCTAAGTGTGAAAAAGTCAGTTTGTTTTTGGTGATTTCAAAGGATCACAAATCACAACTCAAGATGCCAAATGCTACCTTTTCAAGTGCATTGTAAACCTTTTAATCCCAGCTTTCCAAAGATCCCAAGGTTGTGCCATAATGGTCCCTGAGCAATGAGTTATACATGTTTGAAGGAGGCTCTATGTCATCCAATCTTGCTTCGAATCAGAAAAATTACAACATGTAAACTTGGATTACAAGGCAAATTACTCAAATTTTAGATGCTAAACATGTTTAACTAATTGCCCAGATGCGTTTTGATGCAAATTACACTTGAAATGAGATCGTTTTGATGCCCTTTGAGTCACATGTTTGGCATGATTTCAGCCAACTCATTTTGCACGAATTAACCACAATTCCTTCTCATTTTCATCACCACTCACTCTCCTATAAATAGATGATCATTCCTCACTCATTTCCTCAAGCTTTGATAGCCAGAAAACTTCTGCCAAACTCTCTCTCGAACCAAATTTTCTGCAACTTCGTTTTCACTCTCAAAGCCATTCCAGTTTGAAATTAACCATTCATTCTTCTTCCTTGAACCTCGCTGAAGCTAACAGAACAAGAATTGTGCTTTGAAGCTTCCTAAATCGTGCTATCCAAGTCCAGTTTCAGAGCTCTAAAAGTGAACTTCGTTCAGGTAGGAATCTCCATCAAACCTTGTAAAGTAAAGCATCATTGCACTCTCCTCATCTCCCTGATCCTTGTGATCTTCACCATTTGCGTTTTGATCAAGTATTGACTAAGAATTTCATCAAAATCCTATTCGCTATTATTTGAGTTTTTCCAAATTTCTCTTCATTCAGCTTAAATAAATTTTTCGCGAGCATGTGGTTGAGATCGTCTTGAAGAGACGAATCCAAGGATACCACTCATGTGTATTGATTTTACAGTTTAAGAATCACGTATGGAGGATTGATGGAGGTTGAAGACGACCTATGTGTCCGTCTTCAACCAATGAAAGCGTAAGATATAATTTTTTCAAATTGGATTCGGTGACTTTGCCTTACCGTGCACGCGTAATAGTAGCCATTGGATCTGATTACTTTTGTGAGTCAAAATCGACCCAACGCGTCATATCTTCCCTTGTTTTATTTTTTTTAATTTAATTTTAATTCCCAATCCGGTGTGAAAACCAAGGAGGTCCATATCAAGCACAGCGCGCCATATCCATTGGATGTGATTACTAACGCGTTTTGACTATGATTAGATGGTCCACATTTTTTTGCTTTTATTTTATTTTCTAATTTTATATTTTAAATGTTTTAAACTTCAAAATATCGTATAAAATTCTTTTTTGGTCCAAAAATTATGAAAAAATTCACAAAAATATTTTGAAATATTATCTTTCTGAATTCTATTTTTTCATAATTTTATTTTCAGATTTGATATTTTTTAGACCGAATAAATTCATCTGATGCAAAAAATAAGTTTGGAAATTATTTCTTCTTCTCCATCTTATTTTTCTTTTTGTCCCTAATCGGAAAAATTAATCAATTGGTGGCATGAACTTTAATGTTCTAACATAAGCCCCAAAATATGACTTGAGCTTTGATCTTGGTTTAACACCTGTGGTGTTTGTCGTGTGGTTGCGTTGATTTCTAATCAAGCTTCTGGCGAGTTTCCACTAACTTTGTCCATTTGAAATTCTCAAATATCTTTGATCAAGTGATGTGATAATTCCAAAACCGGTGATATACTTGACCAAAAATAATTGAAACTTGTCGTGTGGTTGCGTTGATTCTATCAAGCTTCTGACAAGTCTTCATGGCGTAAGTTTCAAGATGGTCACCTTGCTGACGACTAACAATTAACAATTCGATGATATACTTGACAAGTTTCAAGATGGTCATCTTGCTACCTTTATTAATTGTTTTTTATATTTCGCTCTTTACTTTCCGCTTTTACTTTTATGCTCTTTATTTTTATGCACTTTATTTTTAGCATTTACATTTCATGCCATTTTTTCTTTGCCCACTTGAACATTTATTTTCTATGTCATTTTTCCTTTGCTCACTTGAGAATTTTATTTTCTTGTTATTTTGAATTTGCTCACTTGAGGTTTATTTTTTCCATTTCAAAAATACCTAATAATTCAACTTGACCATAAAAAACTCTTAATTGGACTTGGTTACTATCCTTGTGCTCGGAATTTGATCTTTGGACTTAGGATTAGAACCATTACCTCAGCTTGGAGATCTCAGTGCCCTTGGTGTTATTTTGTCTTGTATGGTTATTATATTTGTGTGCGGGTTATTCTGTTATGCTCGATTAAGAGTTGATTTCCTCCAAATACAGTCGTTACTCTGCCCGGTTTTTTCCTTAAGACAAGAGTTCACCTAAAAACTTTGGTTTATCTGAAGCTTGTGTTTTTTTGTCTGATTATTTGTTGCTTATGTGGTAATCCAAAGGATGGGATATGGTATTGGCTCTTGATGTCAAGTACTAGTATTCTCACCCGGTTAGATCTTTCTTTACCCTTACCTTTTACTTCATGCACTTAGGTTAGCCTCTTTATCTCTTCCCCATTCTTTGATTTTCAAAATCTTCCCTCTTTTTTAAAGGATTCTTGTTTTCAAAACTCGAACCGCTTTCATAAAAAAGTTGGACTTAGGTCCATGCATTTTCAAAATTCCTTTTTCTTAATAAACTTTCAATTCATTTAATAATACTTTGACTTTTCTTTTGTTAAGACTAAAAAACACCTAACCTCATTCAAACTTTTTGAGCTCTTTGTGGCTTTTCTAAACTAACATTTTTCCTAAAATCAACCAACACACAACTTTAGACTTTTTTAGCCGAACTACTTGGTTTTGATTTCAACATTGCACATTGTTGGTATGTAGGCCTGAAATTCATTGGAAGTTCTATCAAACCAAAAATTATAAAAAATACTTCTTTTCTCCCCCCACCATCCATTTTGTACATATACTCTTTTTTAGCACACATATACAAATTTTCAAAAAGGTTCCTGCGGATTATCGTAGATGCTTTGGGTGCCTAACACCTTCCCGTGGCATAACTAACCCCCGGTCCCAGATCTCTGATCTTTTTTTAGGATTTTATTCGCTCTTTTTCCTAGTCCTTTAGATAAAATAAAAGCACGGTGGTGACTCTTTTGTTATTTTTTTAAGTTAAGTCAATTCAATGGCTTATACTCGCAGTTTTTGCCGCTACAATTATTAAGTGTATAAAATATATTAACATATGTATGTCAAGAGGTTTAAAACGTGTTTCATTTGTATTGTTCTGTTGGAACTGAAAAAACAAATGATAATAGATAGAATATGATATGAGTTATATTGAATGGGATAAAATCTTTTGTCTTTCATAGGTCATTTAGTAAACCAATAGACAAATTAGAACTTTCTTATGTCAATATCATTAATACAAAGTACATTTTCTTTTATCTTTTCAAGTTCATATCCTTCTAAAAGTCCATCTCCTTCTGAAAATTTACACCAACCCACACAAAGTCAATCTCCTCCTCTCTATCCAAGAAATCTGAAAAATGAGTCATGGAAACCTAAGATGATGTTCTTCAGGGTAAGATAGCGACATGGACTTCTTTCTGAACTTGTTATTTATATATTGTATGTTATACAAACTGTTGCATGTTGTTTCAAATGAATTTTTTGGTTAACTTCCTTGTTTTAAAGGGGTTTATTGGCAGATCTTATGAACACATGCTTCCAGAAACAATGTGGAGGAGACTAAGCAGGGATAAAGTCCTTTTTTGTTTTTCACAAAAGCATACTATTGCAGAAGAATGGAAGAAAAACGTTGAAGCTACAAAGTATGACATATTCTTTAACAACATGTGTTATACCCCAAAATTTTCCCTCCCACTTCTCAAGACATTTCACATATCCATACTCAAGGATTTCCCAAGGGTTGACCAGACAAACTCTCTCCTAAGCAATCAATCTAAGCTAGGGTTTTCTATTCTCAAGACAAGAAGAACTTTCAATGCTTCAAGTGGTCATCATACCTCATCATATGCACCAAGGAATCACCATGTCAAGTTTTAAGTCTTACAAGTCAAGTTTGCTCAGTCAATTGCTCAGATAGTTGAAAATCAGCTGTATTGGACAAAAAGTCAACTGTGGTTGAAGGGTTGGTCTTGAAGCCCAGTGACATAATTGTGAGAGCTTTTGATGGTTCTAAACGAACAGTACTTGGAGAGCTCATTCTACCAGTTGAAGTCAGTTCCCAGACTTTCGACTCCACTTTCTTTGTCATGGACATCCGTCCAGCTTATTCTTGCCTACTTGGACGCCCTTAGATACATGGGGAAGGCGTTGCTACCTCTACCTTGCATCAGAAGCTGAAGTACCCAGTGAAGGGGAAGATCGTTACAGTATGCGGTGAAGAGGAGTACATGGTAAGCCATTTGCAATCATTCTGATACCTCGAAATGGAAGGTGAATTCTTCGAGACTCCCTGTTAAGCTTTCGAAACAGTTCCAAGAGTCATGCTTGTTGACTCTCCTGTCACTCCTGAAGTTGCTAAAGTTCCGCCTAGGATGGCCTCGCTGAAGGATGCCCAAGCTGCAGTTGAAGAAGGAGGTCGTACTATTTGAGGTCAGCTCCCTGATCTTCCTTTCAAATCTGACAAGACTGGTTTAGGCTTCACCACCAAAGGAAAGAAGATGATACGCCGCGAACGTGCCGGCCAACTTCCCTTCTGCATCAGCAAAGATGGAGTCCATGCTATAGAAGACGACGACAACGACTTTGACATCAGCAATTGGATCTTCCCAACTCCCGACAATGGACCCAACAATTGGAAGACCGAAGACGTCATACCAATCTCCTTTAGACAAGAGTAATTGCTTTTGTTTTCTGTTATGCTTTTCGATTTCTACGCTTTGAACAATAAACTTAAAAGCCTAATGCCTTGCCCGGGGCATCACGGCTCGTTTGTGAGGGTTATCATCTGTCATTTGCATATTTTCATTCAATGAAATCATTGGACTTTTGCATTTTAGTATTGTTTTCGTTTTTGTTCTTTTACTTTACTACCCCTTCAAAAGCTATGTGTTCTTACACACACCCACGTGATACATTGCAGATTCACTCAAAATCTTGTTGATAACAGCTTTGCTATTGCTACATATGACTTCGATAATCCGATCTACCAAGCCGAAGACGAAGGTGAGGAAGATTGTGAAATGCCAGGAGAACTTGTCAGACTGCTACAGCAAGAAGAACAGGTCATACAGCCACACGAAGAGCCAGTCGAGGTTGTGAATCTAGGTACTAACGAAGACAGAAAAGAAATCAAGATAGGAGCAGGTCTTGAGAACGGTGTCAAAGAAAGATTGGTTCAGATGCTACGAGACTATGTTGAGGTTTTTGCTTGGTCATACGAAGACATGCCAGGTCTAGACATTGACATTGTGGTGCACCGATTACCGACAAAAGAAGGTTTTCTCCCAGTAAAGTAGAAGGTCCATCGTATGCGTCCTGAGATGTCAGAGAAAATCAAAGCTGAAGTCATGAAACCGTTCAATGTCGGTTTCCTAGTCGTTACTTCTTATCCACAGTGGGTTGCAAATGTGGTACATGTACCTAAGAAAGATGACAAAGTGCGTATGTGTGTGGACTACAGAGATCTGAATAGAGCGAGTCCGAAAGACGATTTTTCACTTCCTCATATTGATGTTCTAGTTGACAACACCGCTCAACATAAAGTTTTCTCCTTCATTGATGGTTTCTCCGACTACAATCAGATCAAAATGGCTCCTAAAGACATGGAGAAGACTACTTTCGTTACACAGTGGGGCACTTTCTGCTACAAGGTCATGCCGCTCGATCAAGAACGCAACTTATCAACGTGCCATGGTGGCATTATTTCATGACATGATTCATCACGAGATAGAGGTCTACGTCGACGATATGATAGCTCGATCACAGACTAAATAAGAACATCTCGATCATTTGCGGAAACTGTTTGATAGACTGAAGAAGTACAGACTAAGACTTAATCCCAACAAGTGCACCTTGGGAGTTAGATCCGGTAAGCTCTTAGGGTTTGTCGTCAGTGGTAAAGGTATTGAGGTTGACCCTGCCAAGGTTAAAGCTATCCAAGAAATGCCAGTGCCCCGTACCAATAAAGAAGTCAGAGGTTTCTTAGGACGATTGAACTACATTGTCAGATTCATTGCACATCTAACTGCTACTTGTGAGCCAATCTTCAAGTTACTGAAGAAAGATCAAGTAGTGGAATGGAACGATGATTTCCAGATCTCTTTTGACAAAATCAAGGAGTATCTGCAGAATCCTCCTATCCTGATGCCACCTGCCAAAGGAAGACCTCTTATCATGTACTTGACAGTGTTAGAGAACTCAATGGGGTGTGTGTTGGGGCAACATGACGAGTCTAGTCGAAAAGAGTATGCAATATACTACCTTAGCAAAAAGTTTACCGACTGCGAAACAAGATACTAACAACTCGAGAAAACTTGCGTGCTTTCTTGTCACCGACTAAGACAATATATGTTGACTCACACTACCTTGTTGATCTCCAAAATGGATCCAATAAAATACATATTCGAGAAACCAACTCTCTCCAGAAGAATAGCAAGATGGCAAATGATCTTGACCGAATACGACATTCAATATACTTCTCAGAAAGCGATCAAAGGAAGCGTAGTAGCCGATCATTTGGCTCATCGTCAGATGACTATCACCTATGCAGCTTCGAGTTTCCATTTAAGATGTTTTATTAGTTAATGATCGAAGAACCGTGACCGTAAGGACCCGAACAAGGTTCCCGATGGACCATGGTCTTTGACGGAGCCTCAAACGCACTTGGCAATGGCATTGGCGCCATCATTACATCTCCTACAAGCGGACACACGCCTTTCACCACCAGATTATGTTTTAGTTGCACTAATAACATGGCCAAATACGAAGCGTGCATCATGGGTATTAAAGCTGCCATTGACTTAAGAATCAAGTTCTTACAAGTGTGTGGAGACTCGACTTTAGTGATCAGTCAGATTAAAGGAGAGTGGGATACGAAGCATCCGAATCTCATTCCATATCGAGAGCATGTTTTGAGTCTGATTCCCTACTTCGAAGAGATCACTTTCGACCATATTCCACGAGAAGAGAATCAGTTGGCAGATGCATTAGCTTCTATGTCATCTATGTTCAAGGTCAAATGGGAAAATGAAGCTCCCCAAATCATCATCATCGAAAAGTTTGACGAACCAGCATATTGTTATGAGCTTGATACGGAAGAGAAACCTTGGTTCTACAAAGTGAAGAGGTATCTCGAGACTCAGGAATATCTCACAGGGGCATCTATCAATGACAAGAAGTTCTTAAGAAGGTTCGCATCCAAATTCTTTCTCAGCAACAACATCTTATTGTAATACGGTGAACTGACTTTGTAGGTTTTTGTATTGCAAATGTGCGGATAGCAAGAGTCGCCACCGACTTTTCTTTTATCCAATTAAGGGAAGGTGAAAAGAACAGGAAAAGACCTTCGTTAGATTCTCGAGTAAGGAGAAGGTTATGAAAAGGAAGGTATTAGCACCCCTTTCCATCCGTAGTTATCTACGGGCTCTTAGTTGCTCTTAGATCACTTTAAAAATTGTGCTTTCTGTGTGTTTGACAAAAATGTTTTGAAAAGGCATTTCGCTTTGACTTTATAATGATTCATGTAGGAATGTATACAAAGTGTTCGGAAATGTTTTGTTTTGAAAAGAGTTTGAACTTTGACAAAAGTGTGAGGTGTAAAATGTATTTGATTTAGAGCAAGCAACTAAAATTCTTATTACCCACCCGTAATCGTTTCGTGTTATTTTATCGCTTTAGAATAGTGTTATCCATACCATTAGTTGGTAGATAACCCTATTCGTGGATGCGGACATTCGACATCGGATGGTCATAAGGCAACTGTAGGAAGTATCCTAGCACATTCAAGGACTATCATCATTTTTCGTAGGCGACAATCGAGGGTCAAGATCATGTATTCGGAGGCGACATCGTGGGTCTATGATCTTTGTATCGAAGGGACTATGATGATTTGATTTGAAGGCAACGGTGCTAGAATACCTCTACGTTCGAGGGACATGACCATTTGTATCGTGAAGGCAACGAGAGAATTACCCTAAGGGGTGCATGTGTGAAAGAGTGTGTTGATTTCAGATATTTTTGTCTTGAAGTTAAGAGTGAGCTATGTCCAATTTTATCTTGCCATACACGCCTAATTACTAGCAGTTTATAGGGTGCGGAAAGTAAAATGCGGAAAGATAAATCCTACGCTATTACATGGCTTTGGGGCATATACATAATTGAAAGGTGCGGAAAATAAAAGTCCTAATTAAACTATTACATCCCATAGGCAATTACATAATTTGAAAAGAAAAAAGCGATAAAAATTGTCCGAAACGGGATAACCTGTGAACAGATGAAAAATCGGGAAATACGAGGAAATTGCATAAGAAGAAAATGTTAGTAAAAATAATAATTTTTGAATGAGAAAGAGTTTTCATGCTAGAAATAACATTAATATGCTAAAATAATTTTTTGGGATTTTTTGGAGTTAATTTGATAATTAAAAATCAATTAAAAGCTATTTAAATGCAAAAATATAAATTAAATAAAATATGCATGCAAAAATAATAATTCTAATTTTAAAAATTAAATAAACATTTTTATGATGAGTATGCAAAAAATAAATATTTTTGGTATTTTTTAAATGCATGATAAAAATTATGAAAGATAAATTAAAATGAATGAAAATATTAAAAGAAAAATATGAAAAATGTGAAAAAAAAATATGAAGTTTTGTAAAAGGAAAAAGAGAATGGTCCTGGTGTGGTTCGAACTGGAGACCCTTGAGAGAATCTCCTCCATCCAACGCCTTAACCGCTGCGCCATCATGCATTTGGTGTCAAAGGATCCAAAATCAATTGTTTTTGAACGTAAACGTGTCATGGATGTGTTTGAAAACAAGTCAGCACGCGTGGACCCCAGTTGGAACGAGAGAGCGAATCAGGGAGCTTCAAAACGCCACGCATGCCTCGCTGGTTTCAACATTGGTCAACGACGCCGGAGCCCTAGCTCCTACCTTCCCGATCACCAAAACCCAAACCGAATAAGCTCAAGGAAAACCCTAAACATGGCAATAAGAGATTCCACGCCTGTTTACAATGCCATCAATCATATGGAGTCTCATGAACACATTAAAATCATTTGAATCGATTAAAACAAGCAGATTATAAAAATGCAATTTCAAGAAAATTTTGAATATGTATGAACATGTATGCATCGATTCAGGCTGTTTTGATCATTGGCAATGATGTATACTCACTCTAAATTACCTCAGGAACACGTTTGGATGGTTGAGAGAGGCTAAAAGTGGCTGGAAATAAAAATTCGATTTTTGACAATTTGAGAAAATTTTTGACAAAATAAGGGTTGTGTATGGGGCTAGGGTTTCGTGTCCTTTGATGTGCAATAGACTGAGTATTTATAGAGTGAATTGAGAGAGCAAAGAGAGTGAAAAAGATTGGATCTTGGATGTGCAATAAATTTTTTCAAATAAAATCAAATTTTGGAAAAAATTTGATTTTCTCTTCAATGTGAGAGCTAGCACGAATTTGGTATGTTCCATGGGCTATTTTGGACCTCAAGTTTGATAGAAATTCACTCCTTTTGGAAAAATATCCTATTTTCATATTAAATGGTTTAAAATTCAAAAATAAATCAATAAAATAGAAAATTGTCAAGGCCAAGCATCAATAGGTCACAAATAATGTTATGATCAAGTTTGGGTCATAAAATTATAGGCCCATTTGGAAAAAATTGCATTTTGACAAATATCTCCTTTTGTGCAATTGTTCAAAAATGCCCAACTTGTGAATGGTGTATTTTGTTCAATTTTCCACATTTTTTAGTGTTCTTGGACTTTTTAGAAAGCTCTAAGTGTCCTCTAACCAACCTCTTTGGTTTCATCACAATTGGAGTTTCCATGCTCAATAAATCTTCAAAACAAAAAGTTGACTTTTTGTTGACTTTGAAAAGGACCTGTAATGTTTTGATCCATACCTTCCAAATGAAGCATTTTTTGAACATTCTTGTGAGACATGAAGTTGTAGAGAATTGAATTTCCTTCAAAACAAGAGGTGGTGGAAAACTTTTTGAGAAAGTATGAAGAAGTTATGCTCAGTCAAAGTTTGGTTGACTTTTCACTAAGAAACCCTAATTTGGAAAGTTTGACTTTTGAGCAAATCTTGAGTTTTCTTGATGAATCATGATCAACCCTTGATCAAATGATGAATGTGACTTCAAAATGAGGATGTTGACCAAAATCATGAAGTTTGATCAGATGTTGACCACAGACTTTTGTCCAATACAACCGATTTTCAACCATCCGAGCAATTGTCGAGGAAATTTGACTCATGAGGCTTGAAACTTGACATGGAGAGTCTTTGAAGCATATTAGGAGGCATGATGACCATTGAGATGGAAGTCCATCTGATCTGAGAATTGCCAAACCCTAGTTTGGGTTGATTGTCTAGGAGAGGGTTTGTCTAATCAACCTTTGAGGAATCCTTGAGCATGGATGTATGAAATGTCTTGAGAAGTAGGACGACAAATTTTGGGGTATGACAGCTGCCCCTGTTCAATCTTCTTGTACTGGAAGGGTTAGATTGGTATGTTTGCCTTTCGCGACCTGGAGGTAGAAGATGATTAAACACTCGAGTACACCTGAAAATTTGCACTCGCTGTTGGTGATGACGCGGGAATGGGCTTACAGATGCCATTTGGAGAAGTCGGAGATTTCGCTGGGGAATGAGTCATACGCTAGACTCGAGATTGTTGTTTGGATAGGAGAACTAGCGGAGATGGGCTTAAGATGCCATCTGGAAAGATCGATGCTGAGGAGTGAGTCGTACGCTATGCTCTGTAGATGTGTTGGAGATGAAAGGAGCATGGAGATGGGATTATGATGCCATCCAGAGGGAGTCGTGCGTTAGACTTTGTGCTCATCTTTGAATGAAGTTATTGGTTTGTATTGGTTTTTAACCAAATATGCAGCATTCTAGAAGTGGAGAAATGTTGATAAGTAGTCGGAGATGGGCTTGAGATGCCATCTAAGGCAACTGAGTCGTACGCCAGACTCTGTAGTTGTTGTTGATAATAAGAGAGAGTCAGAATAGATCTTCGTGCTAATTACTCTGAGGGGATTGTAGTTGGCAAAATGTGGATAGCTTCCCTATTGTACTTCGGGTGTTGATCCAATGCCTGTTATCGGAGGATAACTTGCGATTGTTCAGATAGTTTTCCCGTCTGGCTTCGGGTATTAATCCTGGATCTGTTGTCGGAGGACAACGTGGGCGGTCGTTCAGATAGTTTTCCCGTCTGGCTTCGGGCATTAATCCTGGACCAGTTTGTCGGAGGACAACTAGGGTGGTCGTTCAGATAGTTTTCCGTCGCTTGGCATTAACCCGGACCGTTTGTTTTAGAAGTGATTTTTACCTGCTTTGGAAAAAACAAGAGAAACTTTGATAGAATATTGTTAGTCTCATGCAAAGTATGATGCATGATGATGTGTATGAATGCACAAATTATGACTTTCATGAGTAATGTATGAATGATAGATGTTGTGGTATTTCAAAACATATCCATCTTGAAGAAGATATGGATGTTCTGTTTGGAGATTTCTGACTTCTGCTTGGGGATGGAACGGATGGAGACCCTGAGAAGAAAGAAAATAACCCTGATTCCTCCGATGCACTATCTGACCAAGTCTTGATCCTAAATATTGTTGAGGGCGATAGAGACCAAGAGGCGCGCTGCTGAGAACCTTGTGTACAGACCATGTTGGGGAGAAATACGGAGGTACTCTACTGGGGATCTTGCGTGTAGATCTTGCGGGAGAGTATTTGGTAACTGCTGGGAGACCGGGTTAGAAGAATCTGGAGCCCGTTGTAATCTCTGGATGGGGAAATAGAAGGTGTAGGTTTCCTCCGATGCACTATCTGACCAAGTTTCGAGTCTGGATACTGTTGCCGGGGAAAAGGGAAATTGTTAAGAGATATTTTGCTGGGGATAAATACC
Organism: Vicia sativa; assembly: GCA_021764765.1. Taxonomy (NCBI): domain Eukaryota; kingdom Viridiplantae; phylum Streptophyta; class Magnoliopsida; order Fabales; family Fabaceae; genus Vicia; species Vicia sativa. Next base: position 315,036,849 of record CM038792.1, read on the forward strand.
TCGGCTGGGGATGAAGTGCTACCGCTTGGGAACTGATGTAACATGATTTAGTTGAGTGGAATCACTGCTCGGGACTAACGTATACTCCGCTAGGGAAGGTTTGTTGTGAGTTACACCTCTGTGGGGATCATGCTCTGCGGGGGAATGCATTGGTGACTTTAGCCATTATCTCAATTCCTAGAGCCTGTAGTAATTACTTTTGTATGTTCAACTTTCGCATGTTTGTGAATAGATTTTTATTGTCAAATGCATATAATCATTCAAAGTAAACGTTGGACTTTATGTAAACGACAACAGCAAAAATTGTAAAGAGAAAGAACTTGTATTTATTTGAAATGTGGCGTATGCCCAAGTAATTTGTACACAAGAAAGATAAAAAGCTATGCGGAAACAATCTCGTTAAGTTCCAACTATGCTAGTACTCATATATTTCAACTATCTCATCTCCTTGCTGTCAGTAGAAAGTGAGTAGACTGATCTTCGCCATTTGAATCTCGAATGCTGATAATAGTCTGGAAGTAGGTGATCTGGACGAGACATAGTCGTACGCTTAAATCCCTAACTTTTGCCTAGACCGCCCTTTCGGGTTTTCAGTCTACCGGGATACCCTTTTTTGCCCAAGCCGCCTTTTCAGGTTTTCGACTTGCCGGGTGTACATGTTTTTTATATCCTTAATTTTTTCCCAAACACTTTTGGTTCGCCAGGATGCCCTTATTTTTGCCTAGGTCAGTCGACCTAGCGGGTCTCTTTTATGCGTAGTATTTTTTGACTATGTCTGCGTTCACAGGGTGTGGGAAGTCTTCACCATCCATGGTGCTAAGTATCATAGCTCCGCTTGAAAATATTGTCTTGACTACAAATGGTCCCTCATAGGTGGGAGTCCATTTGCCCCTGGGATCACCTTGTGGAAGGATGATACGCTTGACTACTAGCTCACCAACTTGGTAGACTCGGTGCTTGACCTTCTTGTTAAATGCTCTGATCATTCGTTTCTGATAGATCTGTCCATGGCAGATGGATGCGAGTCGTTTCTCATCGATCAAGTTAATCTGGTCAAGGCGAGTTTGGATCCAATCATCTTCGCCTAGCACTGCGTCCTAGAGGACTCTGGTAGAGGGTATCTGAACCTCGATGGGTAGGACTACCTCCATACCGTATACCAGGGAGAAGGGGGTTGCCCCTGTCGATGTTCGTACTATAGTGCGATAACCATGAAGAGCAAATGGTAACATCTCATGCCAATCTTTGTAAGTCACTGTCATCTTCTGTATAATCTTCTTAATGTTCTTGTTGGCGGCTTCCACTGCGCCATTCATCTTAGGCCGATAAGGAGAAGAGTTGTGATGCTTGATCTTGAACTGCATGCAGAGTTTGGTGATCATTTTGTTGTTGAGATTAGAGCCATTATCTGTGATAATCCTTTCAGGAGTGCCATACCGACAGATAAGATTATGCTTGATGAAACGAGCCACAACATTCTTGGTAACAGATGCGAACGAGGCTGCTTCTACCCACTTGGTGAAGTAATCAATTGCCACAAGGATGAAACGATATCCAAGTCCGGGCTTAATTTCTCCGATCATGTCAATGCCCACATTACAAAAGGCCAAGGAGCCTAGAACATTAAGAGGTACCGAGGTACGCACTTTGTCTCGTAACTGCATTTGTGACAAGACCGAGCATAGCGGTGACAATCCCTGTGGACCAATAGTAACCTGTCTCAAAATCTTCTTAGCATGGTGTGTCCACTAGAGTGGGTACCAAATGCGCCTTCATGTAACTCTTGATACGCCCGCCACCTGCCTACACAACGGAGTAAGCACAAATCGTGGTTGCGCTTTGTATAAGATGTCGTACGAGGAAGAATTTGATGCAAACCTTCTCAAAACTTTATCGTTGATGTGATGCCTCGGGATATTCCCGAGTCTCAAGATACCTCTTCACGTCAGAGTACCAAGGTTTCTCGATGTATCAAGCTCATAACAATATGCTCGGTTCACAAACTTCTCAATGATGATCCGGGAGCCTCGTTGTCCCATCCGACCTTGAACATAGATGACATAGTAGCTAACGCGTCGCCAACCGATTCTCTCGTGGAATGTGATTGAAAGTAATCTCTTCAAGTAGGGATCAAACTCAAAACATGCTCTATATGGAATGAGATCGGATGCTTCGTATCCCACACACCCTTAATCTGACCGATCACTAAAGTCGAGTCTCCATATACTTGCAAGAACTTGATTCTTAAGTCAATAGCAACTTTAATACCCATGATGCACGCTCAGATTCGCCATGTTGTTAGTGCAATTGAAACACAATCGGTGAAAGGAGTATGTCCTCAAGGATGTTATGATGCCGCCATTGCTAAGCGCTTGAGGCTCCATCAAAGACCATGGTCCATCGGGATCCTTGTTCGTGTCCTTCGTCCGGCCTGGTTCTTCACAATCGGACTAGTAAAATGTCTTCATCTAGAAACTCGAATGCATAGATCGATAGTCATCTACGGCTTGATGAGCCAAATGATCGCTACTACACTTCCTTTGATCGCTCGAAGTGTACGGATGTCGATTCAACAAGATCATTTGCCATCTTGCTATTCTTCCCGAGAGAGTTGGTTTCTCAAATATGTATTTTATCGGATCCATCTTGAAATCAACAAGGTAGTGAGTCAACATATACCTTAGTCGGCGAGCAAAAGCCAAAGCGCTGCAAGTTTTTTCGAAATGAGTATCTTGTTTCACAAATGTAAACTTTTGCTAAGGTAGTATATTGCATACTCTTTTCGACTGCACTCGTCATGTTGCCCCAACACACACCCCATTGAGTTCTCTAACACCGCCAAGTACATGATAAGAGGTCTTCCTTCGGCCAAGATCGTGATGAGGATTCAGTAGGTACCCTTGATTTTGTCAAAAGCGATCCGGCAATCGCCATTCCATTCCACCACTATATCTTTCTTCAGCAACTTGAACATTGACTCACAAGTAGCAGTTAGGTGTGCAATGAATCTAGCAATGTAACTAATCGCCCAAGAAACCTCCGACTTCCTGCTGGAGTCGGCATTTCTTGAATGGCTTTGACTTCGGGGTCAACTTCAATACCTTCCCATCGACAACGAACCCTAGGAGTTTACCGGATCCGACCAAAGGTGCACTTGTTAGGATTGAGTCTCAGTCTGTATTTCTTCAACCTATCAAATAGTTTCCGCAAATGATCGAGATGCTCTTCTTCCGTCTGTGATCGAGCTATCATGTCGTCGACGTAGACCTCTATCTCGTGATGAATCATGTCATGAAATAATGTCACCATAGCACGCTGATAAGTGTCGTCCGTTTTTCATCAACGGCATAACCTTGTAGCAGTAAAGTGCCCCATGTAAGAAAAGTAGTCTTCCATGTCTTCGTGGAGCCATTTTGATCTGATTGTAACCGGAGAAACCATCCATGAAGGAGAAGACTTTATGCTGAGCGGTGTTGTCAACCAGAACATCAATATGAGGAAGTGGAAAATCGTCTTTCGGACTCGCTTTGTTCAAATCTCCGTAATCCACACACATTCGCATTTTGCCATCCTTCTGGGTACAAAACCACGCTTGCAACCCATCATGGATAAGAAGTAACAAATAGGAAACCGCGTGAATCGTTTCATAACTGCTTTGATTTTCCTCGACATCTCAAGACGCATGCGACAAACCTTCTTTTTACCGAGAAACTCTCTTTGTCGGCAATCGTGTACCACAATATCAATGTCTAAACCTGCATGTCTTCATATGACCATGCAAAACCTCAATGTAGTCTCGTAGCATCCGAACCAATCTTTCCTTAACACTGCTTTCAAGACCCGCCCTATCTTGATCTCTTTTCTGCCTTCATCAAGACTCCAAATTCACAACCTCAACTAGCTCTTCGTGGCAGATAACTAGTTCTTCTTGTGTAGCAGCCCAACAAGTTCTCCGGCAACAAGCTTCCTCACTTTCGCCTTCGCTTGGTAGATCGGATTATCAAGTCATATTTAGCAATAGCATAGTGTTATCAATCTAGATTCAGAGTGATTCTACAGTTGTATCACTTGGGTGTAAGAAACACATAGTTTTTGAAGGGTGATAAAGTAAAAGAAAGAAACAACAATTGAATGCAAAAGTCCAACGATTTTATTGAATGAAAATATGCAAATGATGATAATAACCTCACAACGAGCCATGATGCCTGCAAGGCACTAGGCTTTAGAGTTTATTGTTCGAAAAGCACAAAACAAGAGCAATTACTCCCGCCTAAAGGAGATTGGTATGACGCTTCAATCTTCCAATTATCGAGCCCTTTGTCTGAGTAGGGAAGATCCACTTGTCGATGTCAAGTCGTTGTCATCGCCTTCTATAGCATGGATTCCACTGGCCGATGAGAGGAAGCTGGCCGCACGCTCACTATCATCTCCCGACCTCGATGGTGAAACCTAAACCATTTTGTCAAATTTGAAAGGAAGATCAGGAGTGACCCCAAATAGTGCTATCTCCTCTTCAACAAAGTTGCATCTTTCAATGAGGCCATCCTAGGCGGAACTTTAGCAACTTCAGGTAACATGAGAGTCACAGTATGACTGGTATTGTTTCAAAAGCTTGAGGAGTCTCGAAGAATTCACCTCCACCTCGAGGTATCGGAATGATCAGATGACCACCATATCTTCTTCACCACATACTGAACAACCTTCCTTTCACCGGCTTCATGTAAGGTAGAGGTATATAGGCCATGTATCCAAGGGTGTCCAAGTAGGCAGAGTAAGTCGGACGGATGTCCATGACAAAGAAATTGAGTCAAAAGTCGGGAACCGACTTTAACAAAAGTGTGATGAGCTTCCAAGCACTGCTCGCTAGAACCATTAAAAGCTCTCACAATTATGGGTTTCGTAACCACCCTTTAACACCAAGTCGATCAAAAGCGCCTTTGTAGGATATTCAGAGCGTAACCGGTATCACGAAAACATGAGATAATGTAACGCCTTGCATTCGGCGTAGATGTGCAAGGCTTTGTTGTGTTTTTTTCAGAGTTAAATCAAGATCGTGAGAAACCTAGGCCGTTGTTGGCGCCAGCTAGCAATACAAACTTCAAACCTGGTCAAGAGTAGTGTCTTGCGGTACGTGAGCGTTTCTTAAATTTCACCAAGGCATTAGCATGAGCCTTGAGCACAAGAGCAGAGCAAGCATGGAGATCTTGGACGGAGTCCTCCTAACGCTTCCACCACATTGTAGTCACTCTTCTTGATAATCTTGCACTCTCCATTTCTTGTTTGGAGGTGTCTTCAGAATTCCTTAGGTACTTCTGTCTGAGCAGTGATGAGTCACCTTCCCTCTAGCTTGGGAATGGATTGAATAGCCGGAATGCGAGCCGGAGTCGCACTGCCTTTGGGGAGAGATTGGAGAGAATACCTTCCGGTTCGTCACCTTACTTGATTCGTGATGTTGTCAATGTCGTGAATGGTAGCTTCAATGGTCGAGGGTCTTTCTTGACGCCATGATAGTAAACATCACCCATAATTCCAAGGAATAGCTTTGTCGAGGAATATGGGACCTGGTCTTGGAGAAGTAATGATGAGAGGTGCCACCTAGGCACAGGATCAGCAGAGGAAATCTTTATAGTGTTAACGTCCGTGATAGTCTTCCGGGAAATCACACCCCATCCGCATTTTAACATCTTCAATAGGAATCTTGTAGCTCGTGAAAGTACTTCACCATGTAATCAAACTTTCCACTTGGTTGCCCTAAGGTATCCCATGCAGTACGCATAGCCATCACATCTTCGATCTTTAGTTTCTAGACATGTCTTCACACGCACTCTCCACAGTGGTTTCGTGAATAGTATTTCACGGTTATCCATCATGCATGAACACGCCCTCTCAACCAACACAACTATCGTGCAGATGGGCACCAACGATACTCGGGCATCCTGGTCGACACCGCTTAAAAGAAAATCTTCAATACCATCGAGGAATGGTCAAGTCATCTATGTTGAAAACGTAAGTATCTTCTCCAACAGAATTGGAACTCTTGTCATGGTTAGGCATAGGAGCGTTGATCACATTCGAGTCTCAACAGAGGGTTAAACTCAATCTGCTTAGCTTTAATCATATCTTGAATTTTGTTCTTCGTGAGCCCAACAGCTTGTCGTTGTCGTGCCTGGCTATTAGAGTGGTAAGCACACTTAGCATTAGGATTGTATCTCGAGAGGAAGTGTTGACACCGAGGATGATCCTTCAAAGTAATCATCTCGCTTTCAACATGTGTTGCAAGGCTTCAACAATGGCATGTCGATCAGAATCGCCTCGTGGCGCTGCTCGCTACGCTGTCTCACCGAGGTGTGATGTAGGATTGAGATCATAATCGCCCACGATTGAGCACGGTCGGTCTTGGCTCGGCTTTTTCCGACCATACAAGATTGGCTTTTTCTTACCATCAAAAGATCTCTTCGCAAAGATTGAAGATGTCTCTACCGAATCTTCCCACTTTGATACCAGCTTCAATACGCCGTCATTAATATCAGCTCGGTGAATCCGCTCAAGAGTTTCCAATCGATGATTAACGAACGGACCGGTCGTTGTTCTATAAACATATCAACCAAATTCCTGGACAAGGGTGGTCGAAACCGCTAGATCTCCATTTCGAGCATACTCTTGAACTTTCATCACGACCCATAGACATGCTCTGTAGTTGCATGCGAGTAGGTGTCAATTCAGCATTGTACTCATACTGTCTGTAGAAAGCATCTGCTAAGTCACTCCAAGTACAGATACGGTCATTCTCTAGTTGATAATACCACTCCAATGGAGTTCCGGACAAACTTTCTTGAAAATAATGCATCCACAACTTTTTGTCATCAGTGTGGGGATTGATCTTCCGGACATAGGACTTCAAATGTAGCTTAGGACAAGAAATGCCATCATATTTGGCAAAGGTAGGAACTTTGAACTTGGGAGGAATCACCACACCAGGAACAAGACTTAGATCATCAAAATTCAGCCCGAACATCTTCAGGTTTTCCTAAGCATTCAGACGGTCTTCAAGCTGTTTGTATTTATCATCTTCATTAGAGTATTGGTCATGATCATAGCGAGGTAGGCGTTGATATTCCGCTCCTCGTGAAGCAGCTTGGTCAACTCTAGCACTTTCTTCTCACTTGCATAGCACTGAGCTTCAAAGGTATCCCTCTCTTCATTAAGTTGAATCCAGGATCTCTTCAAGTCTTCAAAATTAGTAGGCATGTCAGGATGGAGAACAAGATAGATATGTCACCCATAGCAACAGTTCCATAATTACGTAAACAGTGAATGGCATCATGAGGTTTTGAGCTCGAGCCTCACCCATTTGAGGTAAGGTTCCCAGGAATGGAGTTCGTGCCCAAAGCCTTGATATCGGCCTTCTTTACCATGCCCCAAGCGGTATGAACCTTCGACGCACTCGAGATCGGTTGTAATCGAACACAATATCTTAGAGAAGCATATCATGGATCATCTCTTCGAGCAAAACCAAACCGAGAGAGAGAAGGGTTGTAATACTCCCTTATACCAAGGAGTGGTACATTAGGAATTCTCCACAACGCCAATGAATGAAGTCCTTTGAGAGAAAGATTCCAACGGATATCGAATGAGAGAGTGACATTAGCCTTTGAGACCACTTCATCTTTGTTCGCTCTTCAAAATCGATGGAGGAAGGTGCGAATAAACCACCGGAAAGTAATGCAACACATGAGAGTTCCTTGTCTCTTAGTAGTACGAGCGTGAGAGAATGCAGATGTCTCCGGTAATAGTGAGGTGGCGTTGACATCTATAAATTGATCCGAGTTAGAAATAGAACCAAACCATAATTAAAGGCCACAATATCTTAAATGAGGAATTCTCGGAAAAGAAACTTAGTAAGTAAACCCTTAACTCCACCGTTTAAATTAGCGATGTAAGGTCGATGCAATGTCTTCGCACTAGGAACCTTTTCTAAACCGTGAATGGCATTTGGTCAAGAATAGTATCCCAAGTATCTTAGAGAACTCTTCCAAGGTAGGAACCAACCGATAATCTGGAATGTAAAGCAATGGTATTTCGGATCGAAGAACGAATACGACATGCATCATATCTTCTTCAAAACCGAGATAACCAAGTCAAGGTGTAACCATGTTTTGATGAATGAGCATGGTCGGAATTTCAAACCAATTTTTGAGTGAGAAGGTATACCCATGAAGTTGTTTCGATAGTCTTTCTAGAAGCCATAATCACAAAACAGAAAGAAAAGATAAACCCTAGGTCCTTGAAATAGTTAGAAATGATATGCAATGCGAATGATGTCATGATGTCATGTTTAGCACACACAAACAATTCACAATGAGCCTAGGTTTAAGGCTTTGCATGAGGTATAGGTGATTACCCCACCAAAGTTTGAGTTGGTTCATCCTGTCCTATAATAGTAACCGGTTCTAGGAATCTTATCATTGATCTTCTCAGAGGCGCTTATTTCAATACGACTACCAAGTGGTCGATCAAAATATCCCAAAAGTCTCGACTTAACGAGCGTAGCATCGAGTATCAGCCAACCTTAGTCTCAGACCAAAGTCGGCCATCTCACTACCTTCTAATGGCCAAGATGGGTCAATTAAGGTTCTAAAAGTTTAGTTAGTGTTGATGACACCACGAAGCCAAATACTATCCTCAACTTGGAAATGAAGAGTCTCAGACATCAAAGTGTCACACTAACGTAGCCATCATGTTGATCGTTTGATATACGCCTAACGGTCGCGATGATTTATTGCTACTTACCTAAAAGGAAACTGATCCGGTGTAGGATCCCCACAAGTATAATACCCAGCAACCCTTAAAGATAAAGCAAGCAAGTCAAACAGAAAACAGAAAAGTGATCTAAAATCCCTAAGGCATTCTCTTTAGGTGATTCCTTCAGAGTCTCCAGCTCTGAATACGGTGAACCGACTTTGTAGGTTTTGTATCGCAAATATGCGGATAGCAAGAGTCGCCACCGACTTTTCTTTATCCAATTAAGGGAAGGTGAATAAGTGAAAAGACCTTCGTTAGACTCGAGTAAGGGAGGTTATGAAAAGGGAAGGTAGCACTCTTTCCATCCGTAGTTATCTACCGCTCTTAGTTTCTCTTAGATCACTTTAAAATTGTGCTTTGTGTTTGACAAAATGTTTTGAAAAGGCATTTCGCTTGACTTTGTAATGATTCATGTAGGAATGTATACAAAGTGTCTGAATGTTTTGTTTTGAAAGAGTTTGAACTTTGACAAAAGTGTGAGTGTAAAATGTATTTGATTTAGAGCAAGCAACTAAAAGTCTTATTACCCACCGTAATTGGTCGCTGTTATTTTACGCTTTTTAGAATAGTGTTATCCATACCATTAGTTGGTAGGTAACCCTATTCGCTGGATGTAAAGGACATCGGAGGACATCGGATGGTCATAGAAGGCAACTCAGTAGGAAGTATCCTAGCACATCAAGGACTATCATCATTTTCGTAGGGCTACAATCGAGGGTCAAGATCATGTATTGGAGGCGACATCGCGGGTCTATGATCTTTTATCAAGGGACTATGATGATTTATTTTGAAGGCAACGGCTAGAATACCTCTACGCTCGAGGGACATGACCATTTGTATTCGTGAAGGCAACGAGAGAATTACCTAAGGCATGTGAAAGAGTGTTGATTTCGATATTTTGTCTGAAGTTAAGAGTGAGCTATGTCCAATTTTATCTTGCCACACCTAATTACTAGCAGCTTATAAAGTGAAAGTAAATGGAAAGATAAATCCACGCTATTACATGGATTTGGGCATATACATAATTGAAAGGTGCGGAAAATAAAAGTCCTAATTAAACTATTACATCCCATAGGCAATTACATAATTTGAAAAGAAAAAAGCGATAAAAATTGTCCGAAACGGGATAACCTGTGAACAGATGAAAAATCGGGAAATACGAGGAAATTGCATAAGAAGAAAATGTTAGTAAAAATAATAATTTTTGAATGAGAAAGAGTTTTCATGCTAGAAATAACATTAATATGCTAAAATAATTTTTTGGGATTTTTTGGAGTTAATTTGATAATTAAAAATCAATTAAAAGCTATTTAAATGCAAAAATATAAATTAAATAAAATATGCATGCAAAAATAATAATTTAATTTTAAAAATTAAATAAACATTTTATGATGAGTATGCAAAAATAAATATTTTGGTATTTTAAATGCATGATAAAATTATGAAAGATAAATTAAAATGAATGAAAATATTAAAGAAAAATATGAAAATGTGAAAAAAAATATGAAGTTTTGTAAAAGGAAAAAGAGAATGGTCCTGGTGTGGTTCGAACTGGAGACCCTTGAGAGAATCTCCTCCATCCAACGCCTTAACCGCTGCGCCATCATGCATTTGGTGTCAAAGGATCCAAAATCAATTGTTTTTGAACGTAAACGTGTCATGGATGTGTTTGAAAACAAGTCAGCACGCGTGGACCCCAGTTGGAACGAGAGAGAGAATCAGGGAGCTTCAAAACGCCACGCATGCCTCGCTGGTTTCAACATCGGTCAACGACTCCAGAGCCCTAGCTCCGGTCGTCTTCTCCGATCAGTCAAAAACCCAAATCTGCAAAATAAGCCAAATAAAGAACAAAGGAAGACCTTATCCCCCTAAATCGACCATTCCGGATTCAATGGTGGTGTTGGTTTTGGCTGAATCGACCAGAATTACCAGCAAGCTCATCACCGAAAACCCCAAACATGGCAATAAGAGATTCTCGACGCCTGTTGCAACGATTGCCTGATCAATCATATGGAGTCTCATGAACACATTAAAATCATTTGAATCGATTAAAACAAGCAGATAATAAAAATGCAATTTCAAGACAATTTTGAATATGTATGAACATGTATGCATCGATTCAGGCTGTTTTGATCATTGGCAATGATGTATACTCACTCTAAATTACCTCAGGAACACGTTTGGATGGTTGAGAGAGGCTAAAAGTGGCTGGAAATAAAAATTCGATTTTTGACAATTTGAGAAATTTTTTGACAAAATAAGGGTTGTGTATGGGGCTAGGGTTTCGTCCTTTGATGTGCAATAGACCGAGTATTTATAGAGTGAATTGAGAGAGCAAAGAGAGGAAAAAGATTGATCTTGAATGTGTAATAAATTTTTTCAAATAAAATCAAATTTTGAAAAAATTGATTTCTCTTCAATGTGAGAGCTAGCACGAATTTGGTATGTTCCATGGGCTATTTTGACCTCAAGTTTAATAGAATTACTCCATTTGGAAAAATTGCATTTTGACAATATCTTTTGTGCAATTGGCAAAATGCCCAACTTGTGAATGGTGTATTTTGCTTAATTTTCCACATTTTTAGTGTTCTTGAATTTTAGAAATCTCTGTTCTCTAACCAACCTCTTTGGTTTCATCTCAATTGAGTTTCCATGTTCAATAATCTTCAACAAAAGTTGACTTTTGTTGACTTTGAAAGGACTCAGAATGTTTTGATCCATACCTTCCAAATGAAGCATTACATTCTGTGAGACACGAAGTCAGAGAATTGAATTTCCTTCAAACAAGAGGTGGTGGAAAATTTTGAAAGTATGTGCTCACCAAGTTTGGACTTTTCATCGAGAAACCCCATTTGAAAGTTTGACTTTGAGCAAATCTGAGTTTCTTTGATGAATCATGATCAACCCTTGATCAAATGATGAACGTGATTTCAAAATGAGGATGTTGACCAAAATCATGAAGTTTGACTATATGTTGACAGCTGACTTTTGTCCAATACAACCGATTTTCAACCATATGAGCAATTGTCTCGAGGAAATTTGACTCATGAGGCTTGAAACTTGACATGGAGAGTCTTGAAGCATATGAGGAGGCATGATGACCATTGAGATGTTGAAGTCCATCCGGTCTTTGAATGCCAAACCCTAGTTTGGGTTGATTGTTCAGAGAGGTTTGTCCGATCAACCTTGAGGAACTTGAGCATGGATGTATGAAATGTCTTGAGAAGTAGGACGGAAAATTTTGGGGTATGACACTTATACAAGCGCAATCACGAATTGTGCTTATCTACTGTAGATCGAAAATTGCAGAGCGGGTCATGGAAGAATTACACGAAGATTCGCACCCACTCCAAAGGATATACGATGGCTAAGAAGATTCCGAGAACAGTTACTATGGTCCACTATGGAAGTCGATTGTCACCGTTATGCTCGGTCTTGTCACAAATGCCATATGTGCAAAGTGCACGCACTCCAGCACATTGAACGTTCTGACCGTTCCTTGGCCTTTCGCAATGTGGGGCATTGACATGATCGGGGAAATCAAGCCCACCGCTTCCAACGGACATCGCTTCATCCTTGTGGAAATTGACTACTTTACCAAGTGGATAGAAGCAGCCTCGTTCGCATTTGTTACCAAGAATGTTGTGACTCGATTCATCAAGCATAATCTTATCTGTCGGTATGGCACTCCCGAAAGGATTATCACAGATAACGGTACCAATCTCAACAACAAAATGATCGCCGAACTCTACACGTAGTTCAACATCAAGCATCACAACTCTTCTCCATATCGGTCTAAAATTAATGGCGCAGTGGTGTCATACCCCAAAATTTGCCCTCCATCCACTCAAGAGATCTCATACATTTATACTCAAGGATTCCTCAAGAGTTGATCAGACAAACTCTCTCCTAGACAATCAACCCAAACTAGGGTTTTGTATCCCTCAGGTCAAGATGGACTTCCAACATCTCCAATGGTCTTCATGCCTCCTCATATGTTTCAAAGATTCTCCATATCAAGTTTCAAGCCTCAAGTCAAGTTTCCTCGCATAATTGCTCATGGTTGAAAATCAACAGACGGACAAAAGTCAACTGTGGTCAACATACAAAAAACTTCATAATTTTGGTCAACATCCTCATTTTGAAGTTACATTCATCATTTGATCAAGGGTTGATCATGATTCATCAAGAAAACTCAAGATTTGCTCAAAAGTCAAACTTTCTAAATTAGGGTTTCATTGAGAAAAGTCAACCAAACTTTGACTGATCATAACTTTCTCATACTTTCTCAGAAATTTTTCCACCACCTCTTGTTTTGAAGGAAATTCAATTCTCTACAACTTCATGTCTCACAAGAATGTCCAAAAAATGCTTCATTTGAGAGGTATAGCTCAAAACATTAGTGTATTTTCAAAGTCAACAAAAGTCAACTTTTGTTTTGAAGATATATTGAGCATGGAAACTCCAATTGAGATGAGACCAAAAAGGTTGGTTAAAGGACTCTTAGAGCTTTCCAAAAAGTCCAAGGACACTCAAAAATGTGGGAAATTGAGCAAGATACACTATTCAGAAGTTGGGCAATTTTGGACAATTGCACAAAAGGACATTTTGGTCAAAATGCAAATTTTCCAAATGGCCTAAAATCTTTGGTCCAAACTTGTTCATGACATGATTTTGACCCATAAATGCTTGGCCATGGTAATTTTCTATTTTAAGATTTATATTTGAATTTTATAACATTTAATTCAAAAATAAATTATATAAAATATGAAAATTAAGTATTTTTTCAAAAGGAATGGATTTATATCTTCCTTGAAGTCCAAGAAAGCCCATGATTCATACCAAATTCGTGCTAGCCTTTGCATTCATGAGAAAATCAAATTTTTTCAAAGATTTGATTTATTTTTAATGGAAAATATTTGCACATTGATGGATCAATCTTTTTTCACTCATTTTGCCATCCAAACTTTCTCTATAAATGCTCAGCAAGATCACAAGCCACAAGGAGGAAACCCTAGCTCAAGCCAAACCCTTATTTTGTCAAAATTTTCCAAGAAACTTGAGAAATTCGAATTTCAAAATCCAGCCACTTTCAGCCTTCAAACATCATTCCATCGTGCTCAGAGAGTAAGTTTGAGTAAGAATGCACTATTGACATTGATCAAACCATCCAGAATCGATGCATACACATGCATACATAATCAATTTTCTCTTGAATTCGCATTTTTATTACCTGCTTGTTTTATTTAATTCTAATGATTTGGTTGTGTTCCTGAGACTCCACATGGTCGATCTGGGCCATCGTTTCAAAGCTTGCACGTAAGAATCTTGATTTGCCATGGCTAGGGCTTTTTGAACTGTCTTCTTCGAACCAGCCTATACAGGCACTTTTAGGGAAAACGAAGACCACCGTTGGATTCGCAGACCCCGATTTTGGGGGGTAGCTTTAACCCTAAGTTTCGATTCTTAGTATTTTGCAGGTTTGACGTTTTGGCTCGTCGGAGAAGACGACCGGAGCTAGGGCTCCGGCGTCGTTGACCGACGCTGAATCCGGCGTAGCTCGCGTGGCAGTTTGGCTTGTTCTGATTCGTTCCCTCCATCCAACTGGGACCCAACGGTGACTGTGTTTGATTTTCAAATAATCAGTGACACGTTTACACTCAAATTCAATTAATTCCAGTTTTCCAAACACCAAGTGCAACATGGCGCAGCGGTTAAGGCGTTGGATGATGGAGATTCTCTCAAAGGTCTCAGGTTCAAGTCCTGGCAAGACCAATCTCTTTTCCTTTTTCTCAAACTTGCACTATTTTCATATTTTCTTTTATTTTAATATTTGCATGTTATTTTAATTAATTTCACAATTTTATTTCTGCATTAAAAATCATCAAAAAATTAATTTTCTTTTTGCATTTATTTTCAGAAAACCTTTATTTAATTTATAAAATTTAAAAATACAATTTTGCATGCATATTTATTTTTATTCATAATTTTGCATTTTAATTATTTAATTAGTTTTAATTATTAAATTGCATCCAAAAAATCCCAAAAATTTATTTTAGTATATTTATATTATTTTCAGCATGTAATAATTTTCTCATATAAAAATTTGCATTTTTCTAACATTTTTTCTCTTATTCGATTCATCTCGTATTTTCCGATTTCTCGTTCTTTTACAGGTTGATCCGATTCAGACGTTTTTTATCATTTTATTTTTCAATAATGTAACTGTCTATGGGATGTAATAGTTTAAATTAGGATCTTTTATTTTCCGTATTTTTAAATTATGTATCTGCCCCAAAGCCTTGTAATAGCGTAGGATTTACCTTTCCGCATCTTTACATTCCGCATTTTACTTTTCGCACCCTATAAACTGCTAGTAACTAGGCGTGTATGGCAAGATAATAATGAACTTAGCCCACTAATTTTCAAGATAAAATATCCAAATCAACACACTTTCACACACGCACCCTTTAGGTAATTCTCTCGCTGTTTTATTTAATTCAAAATGGTCATGTCCTCGAACGTAGAGGTATCCTAGCACCGCTGCCTTCAAACAAATCATCATAGTCCCTTCGATACAAAGATCATAAGACCCACGATGTCGCCTCCGAATACATGATCTTGACCTCGATTGTCGCCACGAAAATGATGATAGTCCTTCGAATGTGCTAGGATACTCCCTACAAGTTGCCTTCTATGACCATCCGATGTCCCTTCGAATGTCCCGCTTACATCCAACGAATGGAGCTACCTACTAACTAATGGTATGGCTAGCGCTATTCTAAAGGAACATAACAATGCAAAACGACCAATTCGAGTAGGTGATAAGACTTTAGTTGCTTGCTCTACCAAATGCTTTTCACACCACACACTTTTTCAAAGTTCAAACTCTTTTCAAAACGAAACATTTCCTAACACTTTGTATACACTCCTACATGAGTCATTACAAAGTCAAAGCGAAATGCCTTTTCAAAACATTTTGTCAAACACATGAAAGCAATTTTAAAAAGTGATCTAGAGCAACTAAGAGCCCAGAATAAATCATGGATGGAGCGGGTGCTAATACCTTCCTTTTCATAACCTTCTCCTTACTCGTAATCTAAGCGAAGGTCTTTTTTTCGTACTTTTACCTTCCCTTAATTGATAAAAATAAAAGTCGGTGGCGATCTTGCTATCCGCACATTTGCGATACAAAAACTAAAAAGTCAGTTCACCGTATCACGTAACGGCGACTACTGGGAGAGTAAAAGAGAGAATGCCTTAGGGATTTTAGATCACCTTTACCGCTTTTTGTTTGATTGTATGCTTTACTTTAAGGGTTGCTTGGGTATTATATTGTTGGGGATCCTACACCGATCCGGTTTCTTTAGGTAAGTAGCATTAGATCATCGCGACCGCAGACGATAACTAAACGGTCAACATGATGGCTACGTTAGTGTGACACCTGGATGTCCCGATACTCTTCATTTCCAAGTTGAGGATAGTATTTGGCTTCGTGGTGTCATCAAGCACTAACTAAACTTTTAGAACCTTAATTGACCCATCTTGGCCATTAGAAGGTAGTGAGATGGCCGGCTTGGTGCACTAAGGTTGGTTGATACTGATGCTACGCTGTTGAGATCAGACTTTGGGATATTTTCGATCGACCACTGGTCAGATTGAAATAAACGCCCACGAGAAAGATCTATGATATGAGATTCCTAGAACCCTACTATTATAGGACAGATGAACCAACTCAAACTTTTGTGGGTAATCACCTATACCTCATGCAAGCCTTAACCCTAGGCTCATTGTGTGAATTGTCTGTGTGCTAAACATGACATCATGACATCATTTGCATTGCATATCATTTCTAACTATTTCAAGGACCTAGGGATTTATCTTTGCCTGCTTTTGTAGGATTATGGCTTCTAGAAAGACTATCCGAATCAACTTCGGGTATACCTTCTCACTCAAAGAATTGGTTTCGTAAATTCCGACCATGCTCAGCTCATCAAAAGACATGGTTATCTACTTGACTGGTTATCTCCGGTTTTGAAGAAGATATGATGCATGTCCTATTCCATTCTTGATCCGAAACACCATTGCTTTACATTCCCAGATTATCGCTTGGTTCCTACCTTGAAGAGTTCTCTAAGCTACTGGGATACCTATTCTTGACCAAATGCCATTCACTGCCTTAGAAGGTCCCTAAGTACGAAGACATTGCATCCGCTTACATCTTAAGCGCTCGTATATCAAGCCAATTGGGAAACTAGAAGGAGTTAGGGTTTACTTTCCAAGTTCTTAATCAAGAAAGCCCGAGAATTCCTCAAAGTTATGAGTTTCCATGCATTTGAAAACATTGTGGCCTTATTAATTTATGGTTTGGTTCTATTTCCTAACTCGGATCAATTCATAGATATCAATGCCATCAAGTTGTTCCTTACCCGCAATCCCTGGCCTACTTTACTGGAGATATTCTACATTCTTCCACACTGCACTACTAAGACAAGGAACTCTCATGTGTCATACCTTACTTTTCAGGTGGTTTATTTCGCACCTTCCTCCGCTGCTTGAAGAACAAAGGTGAGATGGTCTCAAAGATAATGTCACTCTCTCATTCTCGATATCCGCTGGAGTCTTTTCTCTCAAAAGGACTTCACATTCATCGAAAGGCCAGGAGAATTCTAATGTACCGCTACTTGGTATAAGGGAGGTACTTACAACCCTTCTTTAGCTCTACGCCGCTTGGTTTTGCTCAAGAGATGGTCCACATGATATGCTTCTCCAAGATATTGTGTTCGACTACACCACGATCTCCAATTACCGATTTAAGGTTCATACACGGCATGGTAAAGAAGATCGATACCAAGACTTTGGGGCACCCAACTCCATTCCTTGGGAACCTTACTCAAATGGGTGCGAGCTCGAGCTCAAAACCTCATGATGCCATTCACTGCTTACCAAGAATTATGGAACCTCTGCATAGGTGACGACTTATACCGCTCTCCATCCCGACATGCCTACCGATTTTGAAGACTTGAAGAGATCCCGATTCAACTAAAGAAGAGAGGATACCTTGCTCAGGTTATGCAATGAAGAAAGTGTTAGAGTTGACCAAGCTACTTCACGAGGAGCGAAACATCAACGCCTACATCGGCACCAAGAGGAAGCTACCGGGAGACTTAGAGCTTTAGGATGTTTATGTTTTCTTTTATTGTTTTGAACTATCCTTTGTACTTAAAAAGAAAAAAGAATAATAAAGAGTACTAATAAATGTTTGTTCATTGTTGTTTAACAAATTTAAATCTCTAAGGTCCTTGAAAACATTGCATTGCATTCGATAAACATTGTATATCATAGCATAACATTGCATCACGTGTACATTGAAGATTGGTTTTCTCATTTGCTCGCTATTTATTTTAGCGTAAATGGCCTCACTGCATCACAAAGATCTTCAAGCTCAATGCCTGGCCAAGCAGAGATGTTCACCACCTTTCCAAGGCCAAGAAGATCCTGAAGCTCATCAACAAAGAAGAGGTTGTTGGTCTCCTCAACATGGGCGTACGCTACAAAGGTGGTCCTAAAAGGTCACTTGATAGAGCTCCTCAAGGAAGTGTCAAGACCGAAAAGTAACAAGGGTAATGGTGAAGGCAATCACCAACTTGAGAAGAACTATGATGATGGCCAATACTCACGAGGGATGACAAGTACAAGCAACTGAAGACCGTCTCAATGTGTGGAAAACCAAGATG
The DNA here is from genome assembly GCA_021764765.1 of Vicia sativa. Classification (NCBI taxonomy): domain Eukaryota; kingdom Viridiplantae; phylum Streptophyta; class Magnoliopsida; order Fabales; family Fabaceae; genus Vicia; species Vicia sativa. Next base: position 315,055,388 of record CM038792.1, read on the forward strand.
TCCGGCTGAATTTTGATGATCCGAGTCTTGTCCCCGGTGTTGTGATTCCTCCCAAGTTCAAAGTTCCTACTTTTAAGTATGATGGCATGTCTTGCCCTAAGTCGATTAAGTCCTATGTTCGTAAGATCAATCCCCACACCGATGATGTAAAGTCAGGATGCACTATTTTCAAGAGAGTTTGTCCTAACTCGCTTGAATGGTACTATCGCCTAGAGAATGACCATATCCGTATTTGAGTGACTAATATGCTTTCTACGCATAAGATGAGTATAATGTTGAATTGACACCCACTCGCATGCAACTACAAAGCATGTCTATGGGTCGTGATGAGAAGTTCAAGGAGTATGCTCAAATGGAGAGATCTAGCAGTGCGAGTTCAACCACCCTTGTCCAATAGGAGTTGGTTGATATGTTCATGGAACACCGACAGCCCATTCTTCAATCATCCGATTGAAATTCTTCACCGGATTCACCGAGCTGATATTGAAAAGCGATTGAAGTCGTATCAAGAGGAAAGATCTGTGCAGAGACATCTTCAAATGTCACAAGAGATCTTTGGTGCTAAGAAAGAAGCTAATGTATGGTCGTAAAAGCCGAGCCAAGACCGACCGCCGCTAACTGCTGGGGCCAGATCTCCAATCCTACATCAAGACAACCTCGAGACAACGCTGAGTCGTAACGCCTCAAGATACCATTTAAGATCAACATGCCTTTGTCGCAAGCCTTGCAACACATGAAAGCAGAGTCGATCATTTGAGGATCCTCCTCGTGTCAACACCTCCTCTCCAAATACAATCCTAATGCTAAGTGTGCTTACCATTCCAATAGCCCCGGACATAGATCGATGATTGGGGCTCAAGAACAAGATTCAAGATATGATCAAGCTAAGCAGATTGAGTTCGATCCTCCGAGACCAATGTGATCAACGCGCCTATGCCTAACCATGACAAGGGTTCCAATGTCACAGGACGATACTTATGTTTTCAACATAGATGACTTGACCATTCCTCCGATGATCATAAGAAGAATTTGCGTCAACCTGTGATGCCTGTGAGAATGCCATTGTGCCCATCCGCCTCGATGGTGTGCTTGGTCGAGAAGACGTGTTCAAGGCATGATGGATAACCGTGAGATACTATTTTCAAACCACCTGTGTGTCGTGAAGAAATGTCTAAGTTGAAGATTGACAATGCGAATGAAACAAGACCATCTCGTGGGATACCTTGGGGCAGCCAAGTGGAAAGTATGATTACATGGTGAAGTACATCGCTCCCCGAGAGTTACAAGATTCCTATTGAAGATGTTAAGGCGACCGGATGGGGTGACGATTTCGTAAGATTATGCCGATGTTAACACCATAAGGATTTCCTCTCACGATCCTTGCCTCAGAGTGGCACCTCTCATCATCACTTCTCCAAGACCAGCCCATATTCCTCCGACAAAGCTATTCCTGGAATTATGGAGCTGATGTTTACTATCATGGCGTCAAGCAAGACCTCCGACCATTGAAGATCTTACAATTGAAGCTACCATTCGACATCGACAACATCACCGGATCTAGTAAGGCTGACCCAACCTAAGAGTATTCTCCGTATATCTCTCCTCCAAAGACATCATGACCAACTGATTCCAAATTATTCAATCCATTCCCAAGCTGAGGGAAAGAACCAAAGGACTCATCCCGCTACCAAGTACCAAAGGAAGTTATCAAGACACCTCCAAACAAGAAATGGAGGAAATTCAAGATTATCAAGAAGAGTGACTACAATGTTGTGGAACATTGGGACAGACCGCCCAAGATCTCCATGCTTGCTCGCTCTTTGCTCGAGGCTCATGCTAACGCCTTGGTGAAGTTTCAAGAATGTGCTGCAAGACACTACCACCACCAATTTGAAGTTTGTAGCTAGCTCCGGCCAACAACGGCCTAGGCTTCTCGATGTCGATTTGACTCACGAAAGAAACACAACAAAGCTTGCACATCTCTCGCTGAATGCAAGGGCACTACATTGTCTCATGTTTTGTGGATACCGTTTCGGCTCAATATCCTACCAAGATCGCTTTGATCGACTTGATGTCAAGGGTTGGTTGAGACCCAAAGGACATTATTGTGAGAGCTTTGATGGTTCTAAGCGACAAGGCTTGGAGAGCTCATCAATAAAGTCTTCCTCGACTTTGACTCCACTTCTTTGTCATGGACATCCGTCCATTTTATTCTTGCTTACTTGACGCCTGATACATGGGCAAAGGTCATATTCTACCTTACATCAAAATCAAGTACCTTAAAGGGAAGGTGTTACAAAGTGTGAAGAAGAGTATATGGTCACCATCTACAACATTCGATACTCGAGATGGAAGGTGAATTCTTTGAGACTCCTCAAGCTTTTGAAACAATCCCGTAGTCATGCCTGCTGACTCTCCCACCACCCCGGTTACAAGTTCCGCCTAGGATGGCCTCATTGAAAGATGCTCAAGCCACAAGAAGGTAGTACTATTCGGGGAAGCTCCCGATCTTCCTTTCAAATTTGACAAGACCGGTTTAGGCTTCACCATCAAAGGTCGAAGATGATACGCCGCGAACGTGCCAACTTCCTTTCCGTGACAGCCGAGTGGAATCCATGCTATGTAACGACGACATCAGCAAGTGGATCTTCCCAACTCCAGACGGCATCAAGAATTGAAGATCAAGACGCTATACCAATCTCCTTTAGTCGAGTAATTGTTTTGTTTTGTTTTTTTTCGATTTTTATGTTTTGAACAATAAACTTTGAAAGCCTAGTGCCTTGCCCGGCATCATGGCTCGCTTCATAGGGTTATTATCTCTCGCTCATGTTTTCATTCAATAAATCGTTGGACTTTTGCATTCAATTGTTTGTTTTCTTTCTTTACTTTATCACCCTTCAAAAGCTATGTGTTTCTACACACACCACGTGGTACACCGCAGAATCACTCCGAATCTCGTAATAACAAATGCTATTGCTAAATATGACTTATAATCCGATCTACAAGTCAAGATGAAAGTGAGGAAGATTGTGAAGTGCCAGAGAACTTGTCGTGATCACAGAAGAAGCGAGTTCACATGAAGAGCAAGTCGAGGTTGTGAATTGGCAATCGACGAAGAAAGAGATCAAGATAGAGCGGGTCTGAGAACAAGTTAAAGAAAGGTTTCGATGCTACGAGACTACATGAGGTTTTTGCTTGGTCATACGAAGACATGCCAGGTTGACATTGATATTGTAGTGCACCGATCACAACAAAAGAAGGTTTTCCCAAAGAAATGTAAAGTTCACGACGTCCCGAGATGTCGAGAAAATCAAAGCCAAGTTATGAAGCAGCTCAATGCGGTGTTTTTAGTCATATTTATCCACAAAGGTTGCTAATGTGGTGCCCGTGCTCAAGAAGGATGGTAAAGTACGAATGTGTGTGGATTTAGATCAAAAGCAAGTCCGAAAGATGATTTCACTTCCTCATATTGATGTTTTGTTGACAACACCGCCAAGATAAGGTTTTCCTTCATGGATGGTTTCCTACATAATCGATCAAAATGGCTCCTCAAGACATGGAGAAGACTACTTGTTACATGGGGCACTTCTCGCTACAAGGTTATGCCGCTCGGATCGAAGAACGCAGCGCCACTTATCGCTGCATATGGTGACATTATTTCATGACATGATTCATCACGAGATAGAGGTCTCACGATTTACATGATAGCTCGATCACAGTCAAGAAGAACATCTTGATCATTTGCGTAAACTATTTGACAGTTGAAGAAGTACAGATTGAGACTCAATCCTAACAAGTGCACCTTTGGAGTCGATCCGAAAACTCCTAGGTTTGTTGTTAGTGGAAAAGGTATGAAGTTGATCCCGCCAAGGTTAAAGCTATTCAAGAGATGCCACCGCACCGAGAAGGAAGTCGAGGTTTCTCGCCGATTAAACTACATTGCCGTGATTCATTGCACATCTAATCGCTACTTGTGAGCCAATCTTGTTACTTAAGAAAGATCAAGTGGTAGAATGGAACGACGATCGCCGATCGCTTTTGACAAAATCAAGGAGTACCTTCGTAATCCTCCTATCCCGATGCCGCCTGTCAAGGAAGACCTCATCATGTACTTGATAAAGGTTAGAGAACTCAATGGGTGTGTTGGGGCAACATGACGAGTCTGGTCAAAAGAGCATGCAATATACTACCTTAGCAAAAGTTTACCGACCGTGAAACAAGATACTCACAGCTTGAGAAAACTTGCAACGCTTTGGCTCGTCGTCACCGACTAAGACAGATATGTTGACTCACACTACCTTGTTGATTTCAAGATGGATCCGATAAAATACATATTTGAGAAACCCCCTCTTTCCTAAGAATAGCAAGATGGCAAATGATCTTGACCGAATATGACATCCAAGACACTTTCTAAAGTCAAAAAAGTGAAGTAGAGCGATCATTTGGCTCATCGTCGTAGATGACTATCACCATGCAGCTCGAATTTCATGAAGATGTTTACTAGTTACAGATCAGAAGAACCTGTGCCTGCATTTAAGGACCGAACAAGGATCCCGGGACCATGGTCTTTGATGGAGCCTCAAACTCACTTGGCAATGGCATTGGCGCCATCATTACATCTCCAGAAGCACACACGCCTTTCACCGCCGATTATGTTTCAATTGCACTAACAACATGGCCGAGTAAGGGTTGCATCATGGGTCTTAAAGTCGCTATTGACTTAAGAATCAAGTTACAAGTGTATGGAGACTCACTTTAGTGATCACCGATAAAAGGCGTGGATACGAGCATCCGAATCTCATTCCAGACGAGAGCATGTTCGAGTTTGATCCCTATCAAGAGATTACTTTTGATCATATTCCACGAGAAGAGAATCACAAGGCACGCATTGGCTACTATGTCGCCTATGTTCAAGGTTAGATGGGACAACGAGGCTCCCCTGATCATCATGAGAAGTTCGACAACCAAATATTGTTATGAGCTTGATACGTAAGAGAAACCTGGTACTACGACGTGAAGAGGTATCTCGAGACTCGTGAATATTCCAGGCATCTCAATGATAAGAAGTTCATGAGAAGATTCGCCCAAATTCTTCCTCAAGAACGGATCTTATACAAGCGCAACCACGACTTGTGCTTATCTACTGTGTAGACCGAAAACAAAGAATGCATCATGGAAGAGTTACAACGGCGCTTTGGTACCCATTCCAAAGGGACATACCATGGCTAAGAAGATTTTGAGAACAAAGTTACTATTGGTCCACCATGGTTTGTCACCGCTTACGCTCGATCTTGTCACAAATGCGATATATTGACAAAGTACACGCATCTAAACTTGAATGTTTTAACTCTCCTGGCCTTTGCAATGTGGGCATTGACATGATTGAGAAATAAGCCCACAACTCCCAATGGACATCGCCATCCTTGTGGCAATGATTTTACCAAGTGGTAAGCAAACAGATGCATCTCGTTACCAAGAATGTTGGGCTCGATTCATCAAACATAATCTTATCTCTTTATGGCACTCTCGAAAGGATTATCACAGATAACGGTTCCAATCTCAACAACAAGATGATCACCGAACTCGCACGCAGCTCAAGATCAAGCATCACAACTCTTCTCCTTATCGGCCTAAGATGAATGGCGAATGGAAGCCGCCAACAAGAACATTAAGAAGATTATATGTAAGATGATGTGTGACTTACAAAGATTGGCATGAGATGTTACCATTTGCTCTTCATGGTTATCGCACTACAAATACGAACATCAACAGGGCAACCCCTTCTCAGGTATGGATGGAAGCCGCCTACCCATCGAGGTTCGGATACCCTCAACCGTAGTCCTCCGAGGCAGAGTTAAGGAAGACGATCGTCCGCACTCACTTTGACCATTAACTTGATTGATGAGAAACGATCGCATCCATCCGCCATGGATGATTTATCGTAAACGAATGATCGAGCATTTAACAAGAAGGTCAAGCACCGAGTCTACCAAGCGGTGATCTAGTAGTCAAGCGCATCATTCTTCCACAAGGTGATCCTTGGGCAAATGGACTCCCACCCATGAGGGACCATTTGTAGTCAAGACAAGATTTTCTCATGAGCTATGATACTTAGCACCATGGATGGTGAAGACTTTCACACCCCGTGAACGCAGACATAGTCAAAAATACTACGATAGAATAGACCCGCTAGGTCGATCGACCTAGGCAAAAATATGGCATCCTCGTAACCAAAAAGGTTCGGGCAAAAGTTAAGGATATACAAAAGATGTACACCGGCAAGTCGAAAACCTCGAAAAGGCGGGCAAAAAAGGGTATCCCTGAGATCAAACCCGAAAGGGCGGTCTAGGCAAAAGTTAGGATTTAAGCGCATAACTATGTCTCTTCCGATCACCCGCCTGCACTACCAAGATTCAAGATTCAAATGGCAAAGATCACCACTCACTTTCAACGATGAAGGAGATGAGATAGGAAATATATGAGTACTAGCATATGGAACTTAACGAGATTGTTTCCGCATGGCTTTTACTTTTCTTGTGTATAAACAACTGGCCATACGCCACCTTTCAAATAAACGCAAGCTTTCTCTTTACAATTTTGTTGTTGTCGCAATAAGTCCAACGCTTGCTTTGAATGACTATATGCATTTGACAATAAAATCTAATCGCAAACATATGAAAAGTGAACATACAAAAGTGCTACTATGTGCTCCGTGAATTGGGACGACGATTTAAAGTCACCAAAAACATTCTCAGAGCATGATCCCTACAAAGGTATCACTACAACACAACTTCCCAAAGAGCAAAAGGGAATCCACGAGCCGCAATTCCACTCAACTAAGTAGTTACATCGCCTCCAAGCAAGAACACCTCACCCCAACCAAGGTATTTATCCCTGATATCTCTCGCCTTTTTCCTTTCTCCCCAACAAGCAGATCTGCACCAAACTTGGTCGATAGTGCATCGGAGGAACCTACATCTTCATTCCCCACCAGAGATTACAACGGGTTCCCGACTCTTCCAACCCGGTCTCCCAAGAACTATCAAATGCTCTCCAAGAGATCTACACTTAATCCCAAGAGAGCGCCTCCTAAATTTCCTCCAAATAGATCTACATGAACCCCCCCGATCGCCTCCCGCACTCTCCTCAAGAGGTCCATATATGAGATCTCCAACAACGAGCCTCTCAAATCTCTACCTTCCTCAACAATATCTAGGCCCAAGACTGGTCGATAGTGCATCGAGGAATCCAGATATCTTTCTTCCTTCAAAAGCTGGACTTCCACCCACTCAATTCCCCAAGCAGAGTCGAAATCCTCAAATAACATCCGTGATCTTCTTCAAGATGGATATGTTTTGAAATACCACAACATCTATCATTCATACATTACTCATAAAGTCATAATTCATATATGTCATTCATATACATTGCATCATACTTTGCATAAACTAACCAATATTCTATCAAAGTTCCTCTTGTTTTTCCAAACAGTAATGTACTACTCGACGCAAACAGTCCGTGATTGCCCCGAATCGACGGAAAACTATCCGAAAGACCGCCTTGGTTGTCCTCCGACGATCGGTCCAGATTAAGCCCCGAATCGACGGAAAACTATCTAAAGACCGCCTCTGGTTGTCCTCCGACGACTAGTCCAGATTAAGCCCGAATCGACGAAAACTATCCGAAGACCGTTATCCTCCGCAGCAATGGATCAACACCATGCACAACAGGAAGCTATCCACATTTTTGCCAATTACTATTCCCTCGTGAGTAATCAAGACGAAGAGTTATTCGATTCCTTATTATCAACAGAATGTAGTCAGCAGACGACTCACCGCCTGATGGCATCTTAAGCCCATCTCCGATTACTTATCAACATTTCTCCACTTTCGAACGTGCATATATGGTTAAAATCAATACAAACCAATAACTTCATTCAAAAATGAGCACAAAGTCTAACACATTACCTCCCCGATGGCATCTTAAGCCCATCTCCACGCCCTTCCTATCGAACAACTACGAGCCTAGCATTTACCTACTCCTCAAAGATCGATCTTCCAGATGGCATCTTAAGCCCATCCCTCATTCCCCTATCGACATTCTCGAGTCTAGCGCACGACGACTCATCCCCCAAATAAGTATCCAACTTCTCCAAATGGCATCTAGAAGCCCATTCCCGCATCATCACCAACATGAAGTGCAAATTTTTGTGTATCGAGTGTTCAATCATCTTCACCAGTCACGAAGACAAGCGGTCAATCTAACCCTCCAAAGACAAGAAGATTGAATAAGCAGTCACATACCCCAAAATTTGCCTCCATCTACTCAAGAGATTTCATACATCTATACTCAAGGATTCCTCAAGAGTCGATCGACAAACTCTCTCCTAGACAATCAACCCAAACTAGGTTTGGTATCCTCAAGTCAAGATGGACTTCCAACATCTCCAATGGTCTTCATGCCTCCTCATATGTTTCAAAGATTCTCCATGTCAAGTTTCAAGCCTCAAGTCAAGTTTCGCATAATCTTCGATGGTCAAAATCAGATTGACACAAAAGTCAACTGTGGTCAACATATACCAAACTTCATAATTTTTGGTCAACATCCTCATTTTGAAGTTACATTCATCATTTGATCAAGGGTTGATCATGATTCATCAAGAAAACTCAAGATTTGCTCAAAAGTCAAACTTTCTAAATTAGTTTTTCGTGAAAAGTCAACCAAACTTTGACCGATCATAACTTTCTCATACTTTCTCTAAATTTTCCACCACCTCTTGTTTTGAAGGAAATTCAATCTCTACAACTTCATGTCTCACAAGAATGTCCAAAAATGCTTCATTTGAGAGGTATAGCTCAAAACATTGGTGTCATTTTCAAAGTCAACAAAAAGTCAACTTTTGTTTTGAAGATATATTGAGCATGGAAACTCCAATTGAGATGAGACCAAAAGGTTGGTTAGAGGACTCTTAGAGCTTTCCAAAAGTCCAAGAACACTCAAAAATGTGGAAAATTGAGCAAGATACACTATTCACAAGTCAATTTTGACAATGCACAAAGGACATTTTGGTCAAAATGCAAAATTTTCCAAACGGGCCTAAAATCTTTGATCCAAACTTGTTCATGACATGATTTTGACCCATAAATGCTTGGCCATGGTAATTTCTATTTTATGATTTATATTTGAATTTTATAACATTTAATTCAAAATAAATTATATAAAATATGAAAATTAAGTATTTTTCAAAAGGAATGGATTTATATCTTCCTTGAAGTCCAAGAAAGCCCATGATTCATACCAAATTGCATAGCCTTTGATTCATGAGAAAATCAAATTTTTTCAAAGATTTGATTTATTTTTATGGAAAATATTTGCACATTGATTGATCAATCTTTTTCACCTTTTGCCATCCAAACTTTCTCTATAAATGCTCAAGAAGATCACAAGCCACAAGGAGGAAACCCTAGCTCAAGCAAAACCTTTATTTTGTCAAAGAAACTTGAGAAATTCATTTCAAAATCCACCACTTTTCAAACCTTCAAACATCATTCCATCTGTAGAGTTCGAGTAAGAATGCACTATCACATCGATCAAACCATCCGTAATCATGCATACACATGCATACATATTCAATTTTCTCTGAATTCGCATTTTTATTACCTGCTTGTTTATTTAATTCTAATGATTTGTGTGTTCATGAGATCCAATGGCCGATCCGGGCCATCGCTTCAGCTTGAACGCAGTTAATCCGATCATGGCTTGGTTTTTGAACTGCTTTCTTCAACCGCCCATACAGCATTTTCAGTGGAAAAACGAAGACCACCAATGGATTCGCAGACCTTTATTTAGGGGGTAGTTTTCCCCATTTCGATTCTTAGTATTTCAGGTTGGATTTGCTCGTTCGGAGAAGACGCACGAGCTAGGCTCCGCCACGCCGAATCGGCGTCAACCGCGAGCTCGCGCGGGCAGCTTCGCTCGCTCGATCTGCCCTCCATCCAACGGGACCCAACGGACCGTGGTTTGATTTTCAACAATCGACACGCTTACACTAAATTCAATTAATTCCAGCTTTTCCAAACACCAAGTGCAAACATGTATGCACAAGCATAAGGCTGGATGATGATTCTCTCAAAGGTCTCGTGTTCAAGTCCCCAAGACCAATCTCTTTTCCTTTTTCTCAAACTTGCACTATTTTTTATATTTTCTTTTATTTTAATATTTGCATGTTATTTTAATTAATTTCATATTTTATTTCGCATTAAAAATCATCAAAAATTAATTTCTTTTGCATTTATTTTAAAACTTTATTTAATTTATAAATTAAAAATACAATTTTGCATGCATATTTATTTTTATTCATAATTTTGCATTTAAATCACTTTTAATTAGTTTTAATTATTAAATTGCATCCAAAATCCCAAAATTTATTTTAGTATATTTATATTATTTCAAGATGTAATAATTTTCTCATATAAAATTTGCATTTTTCTAACATTTTTCTCTTATTCGATTCATCTCGTATTTTCCGATTTCTCATTCTTTTACAAAGTTGATCCGATCTTTATTCTTTTTATCATTTTATTTTTCAATAATGTAATCGCTATGGGATGTAATAGTTTAAATTAGATCTTTTATTTTCCGTATTTAAATTATGTATCCGCCTAAAGCCATGTAATAGCGAGGATTTACCTTTCCGCATCTTTACATTCCGCATTTTAATTCCGCACCCTATAAATTGCTAGTAACTAGCGCAGTATGGCAAGATAATAATGAACTTAGCCCACTAATTTTCAAGATAAAATATCTCAAATCAACACACTTCTTTTCACACGCACCCTTAGGTAATTCTCTCGCTGTCTTTTAATTCAAAATGGTCATGTCCTCGAACGAGGTATTCTAGCACCGCTTTTCCAAACAAATCATCATAGTCCCTTCGATACAAAGATCATAAGACCCACGATGTCGCCTCCGAATACATGATCTTGACCCTCGATTGTCGCCACGAAAATGATGATAGTCCTTCGAATGTGCTAGGATATTCCTACAAGTTGCCTTCTATGACCATCCGATGTCCCTTCGAATGTCCCGCTTACATCCAACGAATGGAGCTACCTACTAACTAATGGTATGGCTAGCTATTCTAAAGGAACGTAATAATGTAAAAAACCACCAATTGGGTAATAAGTCTTTAGTTGCTTGCTCTACCAAATGCTTTTCACACCACACACTCTTTTTCAAAGTTCAAACTCTTTTCAAAACGAAACATTTCCGAACACTTTGTATACACTTACATGAGTCATTACAAAGTCAAAGTTAAATGCCTTTTCAAAACATTTTGTCAAACACACGTAAAGCAATTTAAAAAGTGATCTAGAGCAACTAAGAGCCCGTGAGAATAAATCATGGATGGAAAGGGTGCTAATACCTTCCCTTTTCATAACCTTCTCCTTACTCGTAATCTAAACGAAGGTCTTTTCTCGATTTTTACCTTCCTTAATTGGATAAAATAAAAGTCGGTGGCGACTCTTGCTATCCGCACATTTATATACAAAAACTAAAAAGTCACCACCGATCACAAGTGGAAGTCACCAACAAGAATATCAAGAAGATCAGCAAAATAAAAGTATGACAAGTTGACGCATAAGGATTGGCACAGACAAGCGGCATGTGTTTCCATGGTTATCGCGACTACAAAGACGTGTGACATCTACAAGGGCAACCCCTTCTCTCTCTCAGATACTGGGGATGGAAGTCCTACTAACGAGGTCTGTGACATCTCAACCGTAGTCCTCCTGTGACGCAGAAAGTTAAAGGAAGACGAATGGATCCAAACCCCGCCTATACCAGACACTGGATTGATTTAAAAACGACTGCAGATCCATTCGCCATGGATGTGATCTACCAAAATGAATGACTGTAGCTGCCCAACAAGAAAAAATCAAGCACCGAGTCTAAGGCCTGATCTAGTGAAATACAAGCACATCATCCTTCCACAAGGTGATCCTAGGGAAAATGTACTCCCACCCATTGAGGGACCATTCGTAGTCAAACAAAGATTTTTCTCATGTGAGCTAATGATATCGGCACCATGGACGGAGAAGACTTCCACACCTTTAACGCAGATAGTCAAAAAAATGATAAACGAGACCCGCTAGGTCGACTCCTGACTAGGCAAAAATTAGGAGATCCGCTAACCAAAGAGGTTCTGCAAAAGTTAAGGATATATAAAATGTACACCCAAGAAGTCGAAAAACCCGTGAAGGCGGCTGGGCAAAAGGGTATCCCTAAGAGACTCAAAACCCGAAAGGGCGCTAGGCAAAAAAGTTTGATTTAAGGCATTTACTATGTCTCGCCTAGATCACTCCATTTATGCATCAGACTACAACAATTGCTCAAGATTCAATGGCAAAATTAATTCACTCACTTTTTACCGATAAAGAAGGAGAGACGAGATAATGGAAGAGCAATGAGCATCTAGCATAAGTTGAACTCGACGAGATTATTTCCGACAGCTTTTCACTTTCTATTGTATACAAACCCGCTTACCATATGCCACCTCTCCAAATTAATGCAAATTCTTTCTTGTTCGGCTATTTGTTTTTTGCATAAAGTCCAATGATTGCTTTGAATGATTGTATGCATTTGACAATAAACATCCGCTCACAAAATACGGGTGCTTAATGAACAAAAATTACCGCAGTTCTAGGAATCGAGATGACGACTAAAGTCACTAATGCATTCTCACGAGAAGTTCCACATGTGTATTCATCCCCGCCAATATCTCTCAATTATCACCCCGATGCCAGCAAAGATCCGTGATCAAACTTGGTCGATAAAGGCAACGGAGGAAACCTATTGTCTCTTTATCTCTACCGAGGATTCTTCGAGCCTCATCAACTTTACGCCCCTTCAAAGATTACCACATTACACTGGGCCTCTCAGTGAAGACCTGATACTCCTGCAGCTCAAGATTCACGCACAAGATCCCCTGGAAGTGGAGGTTCCACCTCTACTATCGGGTTTTCAACAAATGGTCTATGCAAAGATCCCAACATCACATCCCATTTTTATTCCAACAACATTAACATCTGTGCATATATCATTCATGCACATTGTCATATGCTCGATGCATCATAATGATAGAACTAATTATCCTCAAGGTTTTATTTTCCCCAGTAGGTAAAAGATATGTTCCAAACAGAAGGTCCAGGATTAATACCCGAAACAAGACGGGAAACCCAATCCGAAAGACCATACAAATCTTTTCCAAATGGAAGGTCGAGGATTAATACCCGAAGCAAGACGGGGAACCCAATCTGAAAGACCGTACGAATCTTTTCCAAATGGAAGGTCCAGGATTAATACCCGAAGCAAGATGGGGAACCCAATCTGAAAGACCATACAAGATGTCTTCCGGCAACAGGCATCTGATCAACACCTGAAACAAGACGGGAAAGCTATCCACATTCTGCCAACTATCTGCCTCAGAATAACCAAGACGAAGGTTTATTCTGACACTCTCTCTTATTATCAACAGCGACTACAAAGTCTAGCATACAACTCAGTTGCCCCAAATGGCATATTTAAGCTCATCTCCGACTACTTGTCGACATCTCTCCATCTTCGGAATGCTGCATATTTGGTTAAAAACCAATACAGACCAATAACTTCATTCAAAGGCGGGCGTGGAGTCTAACGTACGACTCAACATCATTCTCTCCGGATGGCATCTTGAGCCCATCTCCGTGCTCCTTTCTATCTTCAAGGATATCTGCAAAGTCTAATGTACGGCTCGTTCCCCAACATCAGTCTCTCCTGATGGCATCTTAAGCCCATCTCCGACGTTTCTCCTATTCAAGCGACGCTCGGAGTCTAGCGATGACTCACTCCTGCTGAAGTCGCCAAATTCTCCGAATGACATATAAGCCCATTCAAGTGAATCATCTACCAACAATGAGTGCAAAATTTGTGTATTTAGTGTTCAATCATCTTCTACTTTCAGATCACGAAGGCAAGCATGCCAATCTAACTCTTCCAAGACAAGAAGATTGAATAGGGAAACCGTTATACCCCAAAATTTGCCATCCTACTTCTCAAGACATTTCACATATCTATACTTAACGATTTCACAATGGTCGACTGACAAACCTCTCCTAAGCAATCAACCCAAAGCTAGTGGTCTATTCTCAAGACCGTGAGCTCCAACATTTCCAGTGGTCACCATGCCTCATTATATGCTTCAAAGAATCTCCATGTCAAGTTTCAAGTCTACAAGTCAAGTTTCCTCGCACAATTGCTCGATGGTTGAAAATCAACAGTATTGGACAAAAGTCAATTGTGGTTAACTTACAATCAAATTTCATAATTTTGGTCAACATCAATATTTTGAAGTAATATTCATCATTTGATCAAGGTTGATCATGATTCATCAAGAAAAGTCAAGATTTGATCAAAAGTCAAAGTTTCCAAATTAGGTTTTGAACAAAAACAGAACTTTGACTGCATAACTTTACATACTTTATCGAAATTTTCCCACCACCGCTTATTTTGAAGAGAATTCAATTTCTACAACTTCATGTCTCACCACCAAGTAAAATGCTTCATTTGGAAGTTATGGATCAAAACATTACAGTGTCCTTTTCAAAGTCAACAAAAGTCAACTTTTGTAAAGAAGTGTTCATGAGCATGAAAACTTCAATTGATATGAAACCAAAGAGGTTGTTTAGAGGACATCTTGAGATTTCTAAAAGTCCAAGAACACCTAAAATGTTAAAAATTGAGCAAGATACACCTTGCACAAGTTGAGCATTTTGAGGAGGTACAAAGAGAAATACTTGACAAATGCAAATTTTTCCAAATGGGTTTATAATTTTATGATCCAAACTAGATCTTAACATTATCCATGGCCTCTACACCTTGCCACGCCTCTTTTCCATTTTTTTAATTATTTTGAATTTAAAGCATTTAATTCAATTTTAAATTAAATAAAATACAAAGCAAGGTATAAGACAAGTTGGGCTTGATTTCATCTATCTTGAGGACCAAGGAAGTCCACAAAACATGCCAACCACAAGATGCTACAAGGAAGGAAAATCCAATTTGGAAAGATTTGATGAAAATTTACAAGGAAATATTTTGCATTCAAAGCAATATATTTTTTCATTCTTTTGATCAAATCTCATTCTCTATAAATACATGACACATTCACAAGAACAAAGGACTAAACCCTAGCCTCATGAGTCAACCCTAAAATTCACAAAATTCTTACAAAGTTGCAAATTTCGAATCTATTTGCAGCCACTTTCAAGCCTTCTCATTGATCCATTCGTGTTCCGAGCTTTCCAAAGAATCAATCCAAGCCCTTACACGGCTCGCCATTCTAGATCGTGCCATCCAAGCATCACCGTTTGGTAAACTTTTGAAAATAGATTTTCATAATTCATGCATTTCTAACTCAATTGCTTGTATGATCTCATGGTATCCATTAGAACATATTTGATGCATAACATGCAAGCTTTAACGCAGATGAGGATTTGCCATGTTAGGCATTTAGGTCTGCTTGTTTCAAACTCAATTTCTAGGCCGATTCAGATTTAAAGAACACCACCATCGTGTTCGCATGGGTTGAATTAGGTGATCCGGTTTTTGTTTTGTGTTAAATGATGCTTCTTGCAGTTTTTCAAGTTGAGGCAGTCGAGAAGACGATCGAGCCCTAGCTCCGGTGACGCCTCAGTGAAGGACCGTGACCATGGCGGGCGGTTCGTGGTATCCGATTGGCTACACGCTACAACCGGGTCCCACAGTTGACTTGCATGTTGAACTAAAATGTGTTGATCACATAAAATCCAATGTTTATTTAATTTTGGCATAAAATTAATATTTTTGCATGCATATTTTAATTAATTGTTAATTAACCATAAAATTGACTTTAATTACCTTTCTTTATCAAAACCAATCAAAAAGTCCCAAAACAATTATTTTATCATCTACTTAGGCTTACTAACCTAAAAACCTTTTCCTAACTCAAAATCTTCTTTACTAACATTATTTTCTCTTATGCAGTTTCTTCTTTTCCGATTATGTATCTCGCTTACAGTTGTAATAGTTAGGATTTATTTTCTCGCATTCTTTTCCATATTATGTAACCGCTCATGGATGTAATAGTTTAATTAGGATTTACTTTCCGCACTCCTATATTATGTAATCCCCAAAGCCATGTAATAACGTAGGATTTACTTTCCGCACTTTACTTTCCGCAATTTACTTTCCGTACCCATATAAACCGCTAGTAACTAGGCGTATGGCAAGATAAAACGAACGAGATCATTTCTAATTGCAAGATAATATATCTGAATTTAACACACCTCTTCACACATGCACTTTAGAGTATTCTCTCTCGCTGCTCTTCAATAAATGGTCAAGTCCTCGAACGTAGAGGTATCCTAGCACCGCTGCTCACAAACATATCATCATAGTCCCTTCGAATCAAATATCATAGTCCCCGACGTGGCCTACAAATACATGATCTCGCCTCGATTGTTGCCTCAAAAAGTGATGATCGTCCTTCGAACGTGCTAGGATACTCATACAAGTTGCCTTCTACGACCATCCGACGTCCCTTCAATGTCCTCTAACATCCAACTACTGTTACCTACCAACCAATGGTATGGATAACATTATTCTAAAGGAACGTAAACTAACACGAAACGACTGCTCGAGTAGGTAATAAGACTTTTAGTTGCTTGCTCTATCAAAATACTTTTCACACCTCACACTTTTGTCAATGTTAAAACACTTTTCAAAAAACGAAACATTTCCAAACACTTCGTATACATTCCAAATGAATCATTACGAAGTCAAAGCAAATGCCTTTTCAAAACCATTTTCAAACACACACGTAGCAAATTTTAAAGTGAGCTAAAGCAACTAAGAGCCCGTAGATACTATGATGGAAAGGGTGCTAATACCTTCCCTTTTCATAACTTTCTCCCTTACTCGAATCTAACGAAGGTCTTTTTCTGTTCTTTTCACCTTTCCTTAATTGATAAAAGCAAAGTCGGTGGCGACTTTGATATCCGCAACATTTGCGATAAAAGCAAAACAAATTCCAAAGTCAGCTTCTCCCACCTCATTATAGTTTCGATATGGATTTAGTATGCCTACCGTTAGAACAACTTGATATCATCCTTGGAATGAACTCGTGGAATTAAACTAGGTTCATATCAACTATTTTGCTAAGACGGTTATTTTTCCAAAAGAATCCAAAGGTCGAAGATGTGACTATGGCGTTTGCTATGATGGATTACGTGGTTAATGATGGTGCTGGTGTTTATGTTGTATTCTTCGACGGAAGTGAAATGAAAAGCTAAGAGTAGTGAATTGTGGTGAATGAATTTCAAGTAAGCCCGAAGATGCTAGTGAATTGCCACCGAGAGAGAAGTGGAATTTACTAAAGATTTGATTCTGAACTAGTCTCGATGTCGATGGTGTAACACCCCACCCTACCCTCGTAATTTGTAATAAAATCGAGTTTCAAAATTTCATCAAAACATAATTGAGGTATCCCATATTCGTTTCATCACTTTGCATTATAATGCACTTCAAAAATCAAAAGTCGGATATACTGATTCATATCATAAATCATCATATATCAACTTATGAATATTCACAGCACAACGGATGTGTTCGCAAAATGTACATATCATCATGTTATCATCGATACATAAAGTTATAACATCATAAGATAGTTTACATAAACTATCCTATCCAAAATAATAACATCGCCCAACACCCAAGTGTTACTACTATCAGAGCAGAGCGACTCAAAATAAAGAGACTCAAGCTAATCCTCATCATCCTCGCGGATCACCTGCACGTTAACAATATAAAGGCAACGGCGAAATAAGTAAAGGGTGAGATACTCCAAAACTTAAAATTAAAGGCATGATAAAATATATGAATAGTTTTGGAATCATAAATGATATAGGATAATAAGAGTATGTCAACATATATCAAAATCTTACATACTTTAAATTACTATTATGTGTATAAAATCAACACCTTAATTTCGTCACATAATCATTATAATCGTATCAAAACAAAGTATCATATAACATTGCAATTCATCATAAGCCATCAATTAAAACTCAACGCCAAACGACTCAAACATAAACATAACCGACTCCATGAGACACTACCATGTTATGCATGTGGTACCCGTGCTTTGTCCATAATTATGACATTTGGCATAAAGCCCATCGTCAGATAGCACAAAGCCCTCGTCATTGGCATAAAAGCCCTCGCCGCCAATGCAATGTATGTGACTGACAAACACGACATCATAACTACGACACAACAAAACATCATCATCGCACATTGAAATTTGGCATAAACCCACGCGGCCATATTTATCCACATCAAGATAAACATATCATCATTCATTTTGAACAAACCGTTATAAACATCATATTTACTCACACCACATCATTATCAAATAATTCATTAAATTCCAAACGCTGGAAAATAACTAAACATCAATAATTGTCGCAAAATTGCCCTAATAACCGCCATTAATCATAATATTAACATCGCAATCGGATTGTCCATACGTGACTTAAACCGACTAAACGCAACTCGATTCAATTTAACCGTAATTTGGCCTATTTCGGTCAAGCAGAAAACTCAAATCAAAACTAACCTCACCATGATGTTCTACACGTCGAATTATTAGCACGTAATTTTCGTTAAATTACAAAGAACTTGTTTCGTCAAATCGGAAAATCGTAATATAATCGGGTTCCAAATTTAATCGGCTAACTTATGTCATATTTATATTTTATTAATATAAATTACTAGTATATGAAATTATGGAAAAGAATAAAACATAAGCTATTTCTAAAATTATGCAGTAATGAACAACAGTAATACGTAAACGAGTAGAAAGCAAAAATGATGATTTTCATTTCCTCCTCCAGTACAAAGGGACGGATGTCCCGTGAGTATAAGGGAAAGGGACGCGCCTAAAGGAGAGGGGATGCCTCCCCGTGAGGTGGGCGCCCTAAGTGCTTCATGCACGCTTCTTCTTTATTTTCATTCCAAACCTATTTTTACATGTTTTACAGTTTCCTTTATATTTTCCATTTTTGCAACTTCTAATTCCTACTAGCCATAGCAATAAATCACCAACATCAATACTCCTAACTCAACTTTCCTAATTTATTCCAACAATCACACAACAAAACTCATAAACCATAATATCAATTTTTATCCCAAATCCAAAACATATCAATCAAACCCTAACTATAGGAAATGGAAAATCAAACCCCTTAACTTAAATGCTTGAATGATCCTTGATGTTCCAACCAACTCAAAACCCAAGCTTTGTGTCCTTGTTCTTCTCTTCCTCCAAAACTCTCTCTAGTTTTCTTTCTAAGTATGTTTTTGTGTTGTAATGGCAAGAAATGAGGAAATGGTGGGTTTGGTTGGTTTCTATTACTAAGACCATAGGGTGTACACCCAATTCCCTTTAATTTGCACTTACACCCCCAACTTGTCTTGCTATTAAATATAACACTAATAATATTTAATAATATTATTAACTCAATTAATTAAAATAACTCAAAGAAATTAAATATCGGTCTGAATAATATTTTACCGAACCGAACGGAATAAAAACCGGACCGAACAAAACGTCGCCAAATATATTAACAGATATATCGATTAATATAAATATTCTCGTCACAAAAATAATCGTCAAACGGTAACTCGAAAATATTAATATAATATAATATAATATAAAATAAAACGGGGCGTTACAGATGGCGCCTTATCGCATGTCGGCATCCGATTTGTTCGAATTGAAGAAGCAATTGGAAGAATTACTTGAGAAGAAGTTTATCCGTCCGAGTGTTTTGCCGTGGGGTGCTCCTGTGTTATTGGTTAAGAAGAAAGAGGGTTTGATGAGACTGTGTGTTGATTACAGGCAGTTGAACAAAGTTATAATCAAGAATCGTATCCATTGTCGAGGATTGATGATTTGATGGACCAACTGGTTGGGGCTTGTGTGTTAAGTAAGATTGATTTGAGGTCTGGATATCATCATATTCGTGTGAAGACGGAAGATATTCAGAAAACTGCATTTAGAACGAGGTATGGACATTATGTGTATTTTGTTATGCTGTTTGGAGTTACTAATGCACCTGGTGTTTTCATGGAGTATATGAATGTGATATTTTATTTGTATCTTAATAACTGTGGTAGTCTTTATTGATGACATCCCGATTTATTCGAAAATGATGAAGAGCATGCGAACATCTTAGAGTCAGGTTGGAATTGTTGAAAGAGAAGAAGCTTTATGCGGTTATCCAAGTGTGAATTCGTTAAGGAAGTAAGCTTTCTTGGTCATGTGATTTCTAAGAATGGTATGGTTGTTGATCCACGAAGGTAGAAGCGATCACAGTGGAAGCAATCAAGAATGCTTCAAACCGTAGTTTTCTTGGTCTTGTGTTACTACGTAAAGTTCATTGAAGGATTTTGGTTAGCTTTGTTGCTGACTGTTGACGAGAAAGGGTCAAATGTTTGTTTGGGATTCTCGAATGTGAGAAAGGTTTCTAAGAGTTGAAGAAGAGGTTGACTAGTGCCCGATTTTGATTTTTCCAATTGGAGGAATCTTTTGTTGTGTACTGTGATGCTTCATTGATGGGTTTAGGTGGTGCTTTGATGCAGGATAAGCAGGTAGTGGCTTATGCTTCAAGACAGTTGAAGATTCATGAAAGGAATTATCTGACCCATGATTTAGAGTTGGCAGCTGTGGTATTTGTTTTGAAATTGTGGAGGCATTATTTGTATGGTTCTCGATTTGAGGTATTTAGTGACCATAAGAGTCTGAAGTATCTCTTCGATCAGAAAGAGCTAAACATGAGGCAGAGAAGGTGGTTAGAATTCTTGAAATATTATGATTTCGGTTTGAATTACCATCATGGTAAGGCAAACGTGGTTGCGTATGCGCTGAGTAGAAGTCCTGCACATGTCTATGTTGATGGTGCATGAATTGAATTTAGTTGAGCAATTCGAGATTTGAGTTTGGTATGTGAGACTACTGATAGTGTTAAATTGGGTATGTTAAAGTTGACTAGTGGTATTCGGAGGAGATTCGAATCGACGTAAATCGACATCGGTTTAGTTGATAAATTGACATTGATCAACCAAGGTCAAGGAGGTGAATTCGAATTGACGAGAATGGTGTTAGGAGGTTTGGTGATAGGTGTGTGTTTCAATATTGTAGAACTTAGGAAAAGTATCTTGGAAGAAGGACATCGTAGGGATGAGTATTCATCCTGTGCTACTTAAATGTATCATGATTTGAAAAAGTTGTTTTGGTGGCTCGAATGAAAAGGAAATTGCCGAGTTTGTTTATGCTTGTCGATTTGTCAAGTCGAAAATTGAACATCGAAACTGCGGGATTGATGGAACCGTTGTTTGTTCCGAATTGAAATGGGATGGCATTTCTATGGATTTTGTGTCTGCCCACCGAGGACAAATAAGAATTGTGATTCTATATGTGTCGAGAAGATGAGAGCTTTCGAGCCGTAAGAATTATCATGATAAGAGGAGGAAGGATCTCGAGTTTAGTGAAGGAGATCATGTGTTTATGCGAGTTACCTTGATCGGTATTGGTCGAGCTTAAGCAAAGGTTAACTCGCGCTTTATTTGTCCTGCTTTTAGATTACGAAGAAAGTTGGAAAAGTTGCTTATCATATTGCTTTGCAAGATCTCTTGCAAATTTGCATGATGTATTCCATGTATCTTAGTTGAGGAAGTACATTGATCGGCCTCATGAGATTTAGGTAGATATATACAAAGTAGATAATTTGACTATTGAAACGTTACTTTGAGAATCGAGGATCTAAGTTGAGCATTTATGAGGTAAAGATATAGCTCGATAAAAGTAGCTGGGGAGGACCAGCAGTGGAAATGTTACTTGGGAGCTAGAGAGCCAAATGAAAGACTCCTATCCCGAACTTTTCGACTAAGGTATGTTTTCGAGGACGAAAACTCTAAGGTATGTTTTCTAGAAGCATCGTTAAACACATTTTTGTAATTGTCTAAGAATTGTATTCCTTGAGAAACCAAGTTGTGGTGTTCTTGAGAAGACTAAAACAGTTGTTTTAGTGAATTGTAATTCCTTGAGAAACCAAATTGTGGTGTTCTTGAGAAGACTAAGGCAAAGGTATTAGTGGATTGTAATCAAGTTCGATTAGTGGATTAAGACCTCTGAGAGAGGCAAATCACCTGACGGTGGATGTGAATTGTAATTCCTTGAGAAACCAAATTGTGGTGTTCTTGAGAAGACTAAGGCAAAGGTATTAGTGGATTGTAACCAAGTTCGATTAGTGGATTAAGACCGTTGAGAGAGGCAAATCACCTTGACGGGTGGATCTGAGTAGTTTAAGTTCAAATGAACCGTGATAAAATAGTCGTGTCTATTTTAATTTGATTTCAAACCCCAATTCAACCCCCCCTTTCTTGTGTTTTTTATCATTCACCGAAGAATACTGGAAAATGATGGCAAACGAGCTTGTCGACTTAGATGAAGAAAGGATGTTGGCCCTTGATTCATTAAGGAAACAAAAAGAAAGAGTTGGCAGAGCTTACAATAAAATGGTAAAAGATAAGATATTTGATGTCGACGATTTAGTTTGGAAAATGATATTACCTATGGACAGAAATGATAGAGTCTTAGGAAAATGGTCCCCAAATTGGGAGGGACCTTTTAAGGTGATACAAGTTTTTTCCAATAATGCCTATGAACTTGAAGAGTTAGCCCTGATTGATGGATCTTAAGGGTAATGGTAAGTACTTGAAGAAGTATGTTTATTCTTCAAGAAGTCAAAATTTCGACAAAATAAGTATTTGTTGAACAAAAAGTGGAGAAAATTATGTTTGAAACCAGCAAATTAAAAAGCATGCATAAGGTGTGTGCAATATGGAGAGAGAGAGAGAGAGATAAGGCAGAAAAAGAAAATTACTACATTAAAATTTGGCTTAAAGACATTGTTCAAATATTACATAAAGAAGTCACAAGATTGCTGCTACAATGATTAAAAATGTTTAAATTTGTTTTGGAATGACTGCAAGTCACTGTGGAGGTGTACGACTTGATTATCAAAGTTTTCTCCTTGAACCTTGAGTATTGCAATCAGCTTCAACAAAGAAATTGTTTCACCCACGGCTACAACATTCACAACAATTTGGTCGACTTTGCTTGAATTGGATCAATAATTTTAGTAATATCCTCCTCTTGTTTGGCAAGCGATTCTAATTTCGTGTTTAGAAAGCAGAATCTGTCTCGTATTTCAACAGATCTTTTTGTTTGGCCCGCTCTTTCTTTTTCTTCTCAACCAAGGCCAAGATTGTGACAACCCCAATATTTCAATTATTAGATAATTCGAATTTTAATTAATTATTTAATTAGAAATTTAATTATTGTATTTTTGGGATTTTGGAATTAAATAAGAATGGGAGTGTTTGGGGTGTGAAGTGAATAGGAAGTGAGGAGTAAAACACTATACTTATGCTAATTATTTCATTATTATTTTTGGAATAATAAAAGGAAAAAATAAAGGAAAAGGAGGAGAAGAGAGAAATTGAGAAGTTCATCATACGTGCAATTGAGAAGAGGAAGAGAAAAGAGGAAAAGCCAAAGCGTCAGAATCCGAAGAATTATCATGAGGTAAGGGGTGATTTTATCAAATTATGATGCCTTATGGGTTTTGGGATTCAATTGAATGATTGAATATGTTAGGAAACTTGAATTAGAAATTCTAGGTTTGTAGGATTATTCCCTAATGTGTCGAATTATAGGAATTGGAACCGTTAGTGTTTTATGGGATTAATGGGGAATTATGAAATTATGCTATATGTTGTTGTATTGGTGTTTACTGGTTGAATTTTGGTGTTTCTAATGCTATGGTTCGCATGGGAATGAAAGGGAAAAGTTTGGAAATAGGTTGCTGTCAAAAGTTGCAGATTTTTGGTTTTGTAGGTCGTAGGAACCGGTTTCCATGTGGGAGGAACCGGGTTCGTGGTACAAAAATCGGGGAGGGACAATTCTGACTCAGTGGGAACCGGTTACTCCTGGGGAGGAACCGAGTTCCCAATTGAAAATTTTCAAAGGAAATGCATTTTTTTGTGGGAACTGGTTTCCTGTCTGGAGGAACTGGGTTCCCCATACATTTTTCCAGAGAGCGTGCAAACTGAGCATGTGGGAACCGGGTTCTCCCTGGGAGGAACCGGTTACCACTGTGTTATTTTAAAAAATGCTTAAAACTTTAAAAACTCATATTTTCTAAACCGTAATTCTGATTCGAGTGCCGTTTTGGGCAGTATTCCTTGAATTAAAAATACTATTTTATAAAATGAAGAAAATACTATTTCATGGAATTTATTTTAAAAAGAGTTGATTCTTTCGATTTTGTAAACTAAGGTAATTCTAGAAATGACGATGAATTGTTTAGAATTGTTCTGACGGGTGGAATGAGGATTACATGCTTATGTGTTGTTCCTGTTGTTTATTCATGATTATGTTGTTATCATGTGATGTTTGCTGGTGGTGGCTATGTATGGAATGATGCTGTGATATCATATTCCATTAATTGAATGTTGCATGCTTTTGATGTGCATGCATATGCATTATGGTGGTGGTTAATTCCCATTATGTGGAATTGGACCTGTAGAGCCAATACTTGTACCTAGTGGTTTAGTGGTGGTGAGGCTAGATTCGTGTCCCAATGGTGTATGGGCAAATTGTTGATTAACGTTGTTTCCGAGGTGTAAACGGAACAGGGTGTGAATTTAGTTCACGTTTGGTACCACATGCATAGAGTCTTGCATTGCATATGGATTATAACATGATAGGATGGTTTATAGTGTTATAATATTATTGTTGTTGTTTTGCGCATATTGAACTGTGTGAATTGTATTTGTAGACTGAATCTGATTATGCTAATGAGGGTGAAATAATGTATTGAACTGTTTTATTGTTTTTAGAAACGGGTAATGCATTTTAATTGTTGATGAAATCTCACCCTTACTTTGATGATTTCAGATTGAAGTATTAGCCGCTTAGGAGCTAGTGAGGATGGCTTTTAAGCTATGCATTTATTTATCCGCGTGTCAGTGTCATGCTCTGGTAGTTGTAACAAAGGGGAACGATTATTTTAGAGTTATAGTTTTAAACTCTGTTTCTTTTGGTTTATGTTGGAATAGTTATGAATTGATTTTATTCTAGTTTTGTTGGTATTTTCCTATATGTAGAACATGACATTGGTTTTGATTATTTAGTAAAGTTCTTCAATGAAGCATGACTACTGTTATGATAATTTTATATTTTAATTTGAATTGTAATGCCCTTCATTGTATGTCTGATTTATTCATTATATTCGCGGGGTATTTTTAGAAGGGTGTTACAAGTATCTCAATGACTTCTTCATTAGCATGTACCACCACATCCCAATTATCTTTCGTAAAAGCCCTATTCGACTCGACCAACTATTCATTTTCCCTAATATCTTTAACATTTTAGAGCAAGGGAACACAAAGTTTCTCAAATGTCGTCATCATGAACCTGGCTGACTTAGAAATATTGAGATCTTTCAAATTGGTAAGCGCATCTAAAATATTTAGGCCAATAGTTGGATCAGAATGAAGCAAATGCGGCAAATCAGAATTCAAGGCATAAGTCCTAATTTTAGTTGTTAGCTTCGACTTTGGTTGCCTCAGGTCCTAACTTGTCATTATGAATTTGAGACCGGTCGAGTCGAAGAAAGAGGTGAGAAATCACTAAGTCGCGTAGCCTAGCAATTGCTTCCATGGCAAAAGGCTCGACTCTCGCTTGTTTCGACGTGGTAGGTGAGTCGACCCTTTCTCTCGTAAGAAATGTGGTCGGGGTGCAAAAGTTGGGAAGTGGTGGCATCTTTATTTGCCTATAAACCCTACAAGGAATCTGAAAGACTAAAGTCAAATCTAGTCGAACTATAATCCTTATGCTTGACAGGACTAGTGACTGAGTTAGATTCACTAAGAGTAGCTAATACCATATCAATGAACTCACCAGCGACGACGTCGAGATTCTCATGATGGTAAGGGGAATAAGCCTCAGACAACAAAGTATAGTCGACCACACTTTGTTGTCGGCCAGAGGAATCAACCTACAGAAAACAAGAAGAAATATTAATGAAATAAATCTAACAAGTTAAAAAGAAACTAAAGTAGAATCGATGAATACCTGTGTTGACGGGCTGTGGTCGATAACCCGCTTCTTTTCTCAAAGATAAGCAACAAGAGTGGCTCTAACTGGATCTAGAATTTTAGGAGTGTCGGGGGCATGAGTTGGAGTGACAATGACTGTGTTCACCACTATGGTAGCAGCACCTAAATCTAGATCAACTTCAGGGTCCTCATCCAAAATCACTTTGCTTCTCTTTTTTGTTTTTTGACCCCAACAGGGGGATCCTTCTTCCTCTTATGGCTTTTGGATTTATGGGAATGTTGAGGGGATTGAACATTAGGTGATGGATAAGTTCAGAAATAAAGATATAAGTTGAAGCCATTGGTTTTAGTCGAAAAGGAAATGAAGTTGACAGAAATACCTCACCCTCACATTGTGTTGCTTGTCCTGACCTTTTGATTTGCTGAGGAGCAACAAATTTGCAGTGTTTTTGACTATGGCATAAGATAAACATTAGTAACACTTTAAGCCATAAATAGAAGAAATAGAAAGCATACAAGTACACCTATGGAGAATCAGCTTTCGAGCACGTTAGAAATGGTGTCATCATCAAGGAGTATGGTCGAGAACAATGCAAAAGTATTGGCTAAGTTAGAAGTGCCAAATCGTGAAGATAATTGGTAAAAGTTTGAGCCTAAACCTTTTTTGTCGAAGGACCAATTTGGTCGACAAGAGCTTCCTTTGGTTCTACCTGAATAGGGAGTGCTAAAAGAAAAAATGGCAAAGGGTTAAACAAATAGAAGAGTCGAAATGGAAAAGAAATCAAACTTTCCGTAGGTTGTTATTTCATATGGAACAAGCTCTCTCGACATTTTGAGGGTCAATATGTCGAAAACCTCGCTAGTTGTCTAACCAATACTACTCCACCACCCTTTTAGCCTTTTTCTTCTAATCATTTTGCACGCCGACCAAGAGCTATACCACCAACCGGATAGGCGAAAAGCCAAAGCTGCTAAGGGCTAGTTGGTAAAGGAGGAAATTTAATTTTTCCAAAATGAAGTGCATAAAGATATTTGTCTTTCATGTCACCAGAAATTTTAAGTTTCAGAATCTTTTCATTTACCTTCTCCTTTAGCTCCTGGGCTACTTCAAAAATGGTCCGACGAAGATTATTGGGTAGATACACCACTCGAAAGTTTTACTGGAAAACTTGGATCTGTTTGATGTTAGTAGTCTTACATTTGGTCGATTTTCCCTACAAATGAAAAACTGCAGTTAGTTCAGCCAGTTTTATTTCAGGATCACCAATAAATGCATCAAAATATGACTGTTGTGACACCCCAAATAATTCAATTATTAAATAATTAGAATTTTAATTATTAATTTAATTAGAGTTTAATTATTAATATTTTTGAATTATTGGATTTAATTAATTAATTAAATAAAGGAAGTGGGGTGTGAGGTGGAATTGAGGTGGTGGAGTAAAACACTCTAATTACTCTAATTATTTTATTTTTATTATTTAGAATAATAAAAGGAATAATAAAGGAAAAAGGGAAAAAGTGAGAAGAATTGGAATATTCACTGTACGTGCTTTTGAGAAGAGAAGAGAAAGAGGAGAAAAAGCCAAATCGTCAGAATTCGAAGAATCATCGCAAGGTAAGGGGTGATTTTGTCTGGTTAATATGCCTTATAGGTTTTGATAATCAATAGGATGGTTTGATACGTTAGGAATCTCGAATTAGAATTTTCTAGGTTATGCCCTAATGATACAATCCGACGTAAAACCCCCAATTGGAATTCATAGGAATGGATATTATGTGTAGGTTGTTGTGGATTAATTAGGGAGTATAATTCTGTTGTTGATTGGATGTGAAGTTACATAAATTCTGCTGTTTCTGTTGTACTATGGTTGTTGGTGATGAATGGTATCAATGGGGATTGCATAACAGTGGGAAAAACAAGTTTTGGTGAAAATACACAGATGAGTCGATTATAGTATTATGCATCGACAAGCTACGTTGGTTTAAGAAAACAAGTAGGAAAGTCGCTTGTGTCGACACATACAACCATTCATCAACTCATGTGGCATTTTGGAAGCTGCATCAACACAAGAGCAGATGTGGCACATACACTGAAGAAAAATAGAGAATGAGATTTTACGAATGCATGCATCGACTATACGATGTTTGTTTACACAAGCTAGTTTTGTATTGATACATGAGCTTATGCATCACCCAAGCGGATGAATTGAACATACTTTCTCAAACCGATTCGGTCATATCTTTGCGACCATAACTTCAATTAGTCGTAGTTGGTACCGCTTGAAAGGGAAGCACGTACTCATCTATTAAAAACATTTTTAAAACCTAGTAACTGAATCTTGATGGATTGATATGGCTTTCCATAGGAAGAATTCGTTGTAATTCATGATTGTTCGTCGTTGATGTTGCATATACTTGATAGATGTTAATACCATGTGTTGTGGTTAACGTTGTATATTCATGATTATGTTGTTATTATGTGTTGTTTGATGGTGTTGACTATGTATGGAATTATGTTGTGATCATATTCCGTTAATTGAATGTGGCATGCTTTTGTTGTGCACGATATACATTTTGGTGGAGTTAATTCCATTGTGTGGAATTTGGCTCGACAATAATCGCTCCCGGTGATTATGGTGGTGAGGCGATTCATGTCCGTGATTATGGACTAATCGATGTTGGTGACTTAGTTCACGCTTTGGTACCACATGCATTGAGTCTGCATTGCATATGGAAGTATAACATGTTAGGATGGCTTCCAAAGGTTATAATTTTATTGATTGTTGTTATATGCATATTGATCCGGTGAATTGTATTTGTGAACTGAAATCTGAACATACTAATGAGGGTGGAATAATGTATTGACTGTTTTCTTGTTTAAGAAACATATAATGTATTTTAATTGTTGATGAAATCTCACCCTTACTTTGATGATTTCGATTGAAGTGTTAGCCGCAGAGTTGGTGAGGATGGCTTATAGAGTTGTGCTAGTTAGTTACCACGTGTCAATGTCATGCTCGATAGTTGTAACACTGGGGAACGCTTATGAGAACTTGTTTTGTACTCATTGTTCTTTGATTATTTTTGGGAATACTTATGAATTGAGTTTATTCCGCTTTTGTTACTATTTTCCACTGTAGAACATAATTATTGGTTTTGAATTAATTAATAAAGTTCTTCAAGAAAAGCATGACATGTTGATGAGATTCTCGATTTTCTATTTTAAATAATTGCGGACGTGTATGTTAACTCTAATTTAATAATTCAATTCACGAGGTATTTTAGAAGGGGTGTTACAACTGCCGCCAAGTTTCAATTTCTATGGTACAATATAAATTTGGTTGAAAAGGAATAAGAGTAAGCCTGGACCTCTTTGCCCAAAGGTTTCCGATATCCTCTTTTATGATCTCAAAAGGTTGGTCGGTTATAATGTCGACCATTAGTTCATAAGAAGGAAATAAATACTTAGGGATAAGTTGACAAAGGCCAAATAGTCGAGCCACCAAGTTAGGTTGATAAACAACCAAGCCTGGGTTTGAGCCAACAATAACATCCGACAAAAATTGGGGAGTCAAAAAGCGCCTTCAGTTAAGCAGAGAGTTATTCTTGTCTTTGTTCTTTGTAGGATTAAAAACCCTAGTAAACCATTAAGGGTCATCGATCAATCATAGAATGGGGCCATATAAGGTTCGAATCAGCCCTGTCAACATGATGTTGAACAACAATGTAAACACTTTGACATCTGGGGAAGTTTTGTCGATAGGAGTCAGTGAGAGTAGGCGCTGTCAAACAACGTTGTTCTAAGTCGGAGGGCACACTATCTTTCTATTTCTGTATGGCCTAATGTCTTGGAAAAAGTGGCATTTAGCTACAATTGTAAAACCAAAAAGGGTCGTGAGCCAAGACGTTTTTCTTTGTCGAGTTGTTGGGGTCGAAAGTTTTTATCTGACTAGCAACGTCAATGAGTTCATAGAGAGAGGCCAAAACCAGTTGATCTAAGGCAATATTTTTTCCCTGGTGAAGCTGGGTAGCCAGGTAAGAAAATAATTTTGCTACTTGCATAGACCTAGAGCAGAAAATGAAGCGAGATAACCACAAAGTCGAAACGCCATGTGCTCCTCATCAAGAATTAGACCAAGTTTTAGCATGGTAGTCGATAAAATTGTTGTAGGTTGGTTTATCGTCTCACTCTGCTGAACTTTAAGGTCACATGAGTAGCGTCCCCAGTTAAACACTTGACTAGACGATTTCAGCCTAATAACAATAATGTCGACCAAGATAGGAGGGCATACCACATTTTGTGTGGAAGGTGTTGGTTGAACCCTCCCAAAAATGAATGTCAGCCAACAGTATGCATCAAGAGTAAGGTTGTCTGCAGCAAGAAAGTTCTAACAGGGTGTGAATACCTAAGTCTTTCCATTGAGCAAGTTTTTCTGGTTCCAAACGTGTCATCCAAGCGCTGAATTTAGGGAAATTGCATGGTGGGGCAGTTTTAAATTTTTTTATCTATGTATTGAAGCAAAATGGGTTCTGGAAGCGAAACTATTGATTTGGTAAAAATACTAGTGGGAAAAAACGCTTCTTTATCATTTACATAAATTCCTAAGGGTGGTTCTGCAGGAAGAGGACCCAAAAATTCTAAAGGCTTATCTTCAAGGGAAAAAAGGAATAAGTACCTGAGCTTGCCAGATTTTGGCTTTCTTTTCAGCATACAGAGGTTCTGGGACATACTCCTTGTCGTTGATGAGGCGTGGTTGAAGGACTGTTGCAGGAGAAGAAACTTTGTTATCGGCGCCCGCCATTGGAGAGAATGAAAGAGGTTGAAGACGATGAACGGTGAAGAACTGATGTTTTTCGTTTTCTGAAAACAAGTGAGTTTTAAGAGCAAGAACGAAGAAGTAAGTGAGAAATGGGGAAAAGGGTTTTATAGACCCTAAGAAGAAGAAAGAAAGAATGAGGAAAACTTTTGTAATTTCCAGGTCAAATCGCGGTCACTTCCGCACACGCGTTAAGCATGGAAGTTAGCGGGTCACATCTCCCACCTAAAAGTGCAATGATGGCAAAATTAATGTTACACGCCCCGAGAATCAAAAGCCCGATACGCTACTATGATGGCATGACGTCAATGACTAAAAGGTAATGGTAACGCCCATCGAGGAGGAAGTTGGGAATGATTGGGTCGATGAGTGTGGTCGACGCTCAAAGATGTCATTGTCTCTCAGATGGGTTTAACTCAAAATGGCATCTCCGGGGTATTTTGTTATCTTAAAAATCTTTAAGGTATATTCGCCCCTATAGCTAAGGGCAATCCTTTGACAATAAGGATTTTTAAAGGAATTAAAAGCTTTGTAAGTTTGGCTTTGTTAAACCTAAGAATTTAACCAATAGAATATTAAGCCAACATGTCACAATTTCACGACCATAAGGAGAGAAATTAGTATAAATGACAAGATAGTTGAAAAACGGTCTAGTCGACTCAAAGGTTGAAGAGTAAGTAAATAGTTTAGATGGTCTTGTGTTCTAACCAAAGGAGTTCAAGACTTAAGAATTCCGATGATTTATTCTCTGCCAAGAGACAACGCCGAGGCTGCAGGGAAGATTTGAAATTTGAAGTCACTAGTAGTTACAACCAACAGTGTTCGATTAAGCCAATAGGTGGCAAAATTTAGTGGAGTTGCTTAAGTTTTAAACGGTTAATAGATAGAGGTATAGGCAATTATGTTATAATTACTATAAATAAAAGGTTCTGTAGAATTTTCGTGTGTTCACTTGTACTAAAATCATTAAACTCGAGTATTCCAAGCGTAGAAGCAAAAGAAAGGTATGTTACGTATGGAATCACCATTTATATTTCAATGTAACTCCTTTTCTTTTCAATTGTCTTTGAATATTTTACTTGTTTTCTATTTACTTTGAGCAATCTCTTTATCAAGTATCTTCGCTCGCAGAACAATTCAATACCTTCTATCGGTCATTAGTTACCAATTAGTCGGTTTATTAATCTTAAACAATTCCTTCACGTTGTTTATTTCAGATGAACACCTTCTGTCACGAGTCACCGCTAGTCGGTCTAATCATAGTATGGAAAACTTCCTTTATACTTGTTCCTTATTCATATAAAACCATTTCTAATAGTAAGGATTTCACAGAGCAAGTGTATTTTTTCAACTTTAGCATACGTCTTAAGATCAACTCGTCGATTCACAAGTAACCTTTAGTTTTTGGGCTTTGAGGACCAACGATTGTTTACCATATTCCACAATAAATGTGTAGATTCCAAAACATTTCATTTTTACTAAGGCATGAAATACCTTGGTTACCGTGAGGGAAAAAATGTGGTGTTAGGATTAAACATACTCGAGATTATACATTTTATCGATTTGTATATTTTTCCATACTTTGATAACAATTTTCGATTATGATTGTTTTCTTAATAATTAACGACACCCTATAATGTTTAATAATCTTTGAAACAAATAATGACAACGTTAATCTAATAAAACCATTTTGAATTGAAAAACTACAATATCAAGACATAAGAAACTCAGAAGTTAGACTTCGAGATGTATTTTCTTTACCCATCCACATAATTTGCAAATACATCTCCAAACTATTTTCTTAAGAAATGCGAGCTGCTTAATTTACTAAGAACTAAAAGTAACTTCGTAGATGTATATGCAAATTAATCCTTGAGTTTATCTCGAGATGCATCTCCAAACTAAATTTAGATAAAAATATTATTTAACGACGAAAATTTATCTTCTAATTAACCCAATAATATTTTGAAGTTTCCGTGAGGTACTCTATTTAAAGGTGTAATGAAAATTTCTTAATCTAATATAAAAGATTATCGATCCGATCCAACCTATTGTTATCAAGGTTAAAGAATCAAATTGACCCATGTAAATTGAACAGTTCCGACCTGACCTGTTTTCTACTATCTGACTGTAACATACCAAAGGGCTGATAATACTAAAAGTATCGTTCTTTCTTCTTATCTCGGATTCACCCAAGATACAAACACTATTCACACCCGCTCCCATATCTAGGGTTTACTGAGGGTTTCTCTCTCTCTCTCTCTCTCCGACAATGGCGAAACCAGGGCGAGCCTGTCGCTCACCTCCGTCGGGTTCCGTCTCCGGATCTTCCTCTCTCCTCCTCTTCTCGTTCCTCTTCCTGCCTGTTCTCGCTCCAGATCCTCTTCCTCCCTCTCGCAGTTCCAAGAGCTGCAGCCGGAGCCTCCGCCTCAGAGACGCAAAGGTACCCTCCCATTTTTCCTTTAATCTTTTCCAAATTATTGAAATTTTGAACCTGTAGATGAAATTTAATCGCCAAGTCAATGTTTTACCAATTGTGCCGTCGACATTTTATTGTGATTTTGATCTTTGAAACTCTTATCGTAAATATGGATAATCAGTATACACTGTATCATTTCTTTTCAATTGTACAGAGTGCAAAAATCACAGTTCATTTGGTTAAATAAGTTGTGGGAGTAATTTTCCTTCAGCTTATGCTTGATTATGTGGCTAACTTGTAGACCAGATTGATGTGGTAGTTTTTTGTTTTGTTCTGTAGTTCCACTGAACCAGCTAGGCGAGTCGATCTCCTGCTCTTCCTCCACCTCCCCATCTAAGAAATCTTCTCCTCCCTAAGGTAGAGTGCTTAATTTGCTGTTTCAGTCATA